>JAQGAY010001465.1:0-14191 GCA_034698085.1 Polydesmus angustus | reverse complement strand
ATGTAAATACACGGTGTTCACAAAAAAGGTCACCCAACTGAATTAGTATTAAATTCTTTAAATATTTCAATGCCACAGAAACTAGGTGTCGCATGTGTTATTGAAATAATTATTTAAAAGATTTCAAACTAATTCAATTGGGTCTACTTTTTTGTGGATACAGTGTACATTATAAAGTTGTAGGTGTCCATATATATTTTAACGGAAATATCCAGATAACTTTCTTTAAGTGCTAATTGACAACGAGATGTTGAAACAGAGTTATCTTAAAAGCAAAAGAATTTTTTTTTTTCTTAGAAGCCTTTATTTCGTTAAGAATAACTTTTATACGAGTAGAAACTCGTATACCAGATAATACATTTTCATTAATTTTTGATAAGCTTAACCTTTCAGTTACATTATTTTTTTCCCAGCACAACGTTACCAATATTTTTTTTATATACATGTATTAAAAAAATATAATACAGCAACACAATATCTTAATACTGTACTACGTTAGATAGAAATCTCATTAAAAATTGTGTAAAAAATTTCAATTGATAATTAATGTTTATTTTCGCCTCATTTTATATACACTGTACAATGAATGACTCAACAAACGTCCAATTCGTTTCAACGCAATTTCAGTTTATTCAAATTTAGATTACTCAACTGGATAATGATTAGAAATCCCAACAAGAAAAACTACGTAAGTTTAACGACAAGTAATTTTTGTAGATGAAAAATATGAACCACTTTCCATCAAAAATAGTTTTAGCACTGTTCTAATTTCATTCGTTCATTGTGTTGAATAAATGATGACAATTTGTGATGCTAATAAATGGGTTAAAGAGTCGTAATTGCTCTAACAACTTTATTATAAAAAAAAAAAAAAGAAAAGAAAACCTGTTAATGCAGATTTTTAGTCATTTCAAACCTGTTGCTAATTTAAAAGCCACAAATGAAATATAATTATACTAAATTGTACTAATATGTAATACAATGGATCCTAAAATACAATTGTTTCCATTTTTTAAATTATTTTTAATTGTTATTTATATGTTGACGTTATTTGTATTATCTTTAATATTATTCTTATTGAATTAAGTCAAACGAACCGTTTATAATGACAAACCGCGAGTAAATCTCAAAAGATAATATACCAACAATTGTAACAATATTATTATTATTATTAATAGCAAACTAGAAGCGTCCGAAACCCCACCATTTATTAAGATACATCGGCAAAGTTGAAACCGCAAATTCACGCCAGATCGTTAAATTTAAGCAACACGTTTGAAGGTTTGGACATAGACAGATGATCATCCCTTATTCATTCTCATTACTCAATAGTAATAATTTATTGGCAGAGCTCGACTTAAATCTCTGCTTTTTTCATTTAGTTTCTAAACTTCATTGAACGAATTATCCTTTACAATTTAAAATAAAAAGAAATTTAGTTAAGAAAACTGTCCCCAACCATCTTTAAATAATTATAATCTTAATATGACATCTGTCATTGCTGCAACATTTTAATAAACCAAATTCACCAATAATTAAATTAGTACCTAGTTTTCAGTGCTTCTTTTCTTAATAAATAATTTTCTCATCTCATTCTCTCATTTCATTTTCTCATTCTTCACACAAAAAAAAACTTAACCAAACTGAAATTTGATCTACATTCAGCTCGAGTCATAAAATTATCTGTATCAAAATATGTTTTGCTATCACAATGCATGTAATAATTATTAAGCAAATCAAAAGAAAAAAATTTTTTTTTTAAATTGGCAGTATGATTTAATAAAAAAAATCAACGACCTATTTCATTTTGCCGTCTATCACATTTTGCTTTCGGCTCCCCAATAGCGCCACCGTCGTTGGCGTCAATTTACGACATGTGTTTAATGGAAGTTTCAGTCTGTTAAGAGTCAACATAGTTATTCCAACTTGTACTGGTAAGGAAAAGCGAAGTTAGCGTGAGGAAAAGCCTATTTAAAAATTTTTTATTTTTTTCCTCTAGAACTTTTAGTATTTATTCACGCTTCTTGACTCGGCTTAAGTTCCTCTTTCGATGCGGAGATATTTATTTTAATCCTGGAATAAGAAACACTGTACATGGGATTTACTCTGTTCGGAGCTTTCCGATAAATTTTAAAAACGATTGCACTGTCTAGACTGCTTGTAGTAGTTACAAGACCAACCGCTACGATACCGCAACAACCAAGTTGAACCACTTGCTGCTCAAACCGTCAACTTTCAACTCGGGAATATCAAATTACCGGCCAAGCAGTGCACCGACACAACATTTGCAACGTTCGGCGCATTTTGGTTCTACTACTAAACATATGCCTAAGCTGATCGCAACACCTGGCACTACATCTCAGTTACGCTGGAATTCAATATTATTGGCTAAAGCCGTCAAGTTACATTAGTTGGTTTCAGCTTTCAAATGTTGCTGAGAATGGCTGGGGCTATCTTCGTAGCCTTCTCTCGCCCTTTTTTTTATTATCAACACAACGACTAGTAGTATCGAGATGAACGAGTGACAATCAGTGAAATTACTCTGACCAATCCTAATTTATCCGAATACTCGGTGCCGATCGTATCACGTTCTATTAAACCGTTCTCAATTGAAGCTCGCAAATAAAAGACTAATTGAAGCAATAAATAGATGCTAACCCAATTCAAAGCCAAATTAGCGAATCAGATCAACTAAAAGCGATAAACATTTAACTTTCACGATAAAAGAAAAAAAAACCGGGAAGCTTAATAAAAAGTTAAAACTTTTAAACGAAAAAAGTAAAAAAAAATTTAATTCGAAAGAGTTGATTCAATTTTTTTTTTTTACAGTAAATGCGGATTAGGAAGCAACGTTTGAATAATAATTATTTATCAGAAGTATCACCTGGCAATACAATTTTGAAGCCGATAGGAGAGGGCAACGACATAAGCAAATACAGAAGGAAAAACAATAGTCCTCCTGCAGCCAGGTAAGCTTTTACGCTGATGACACTATAGCTACAAACTTAATAATTCATTCAATGAAATATTAGTCGAAATGAAATGGGCGCGTCTTTAGACCTTGAGCGTGCACTCGGTACTGGCTTCATGTTATTTTGTCATAAATATAAAAATGAATCATCTTTGCAAGCAACGCGCGGCACCCCAACATTAACTTTCCAACAAACTAATGGCTTTTCCTTTGTCCAAACTTTGTCGAAAACGCTAATACCTGGTATCAGTATTGTTTGTTTTTTTTTTTTTTCTTTCAAAAAAGACTTTGCTGGCTCCGATTGACTTAACCTACAACCAGTATCGTTGTGTTCCGGCAACATTTCCTAAGTAGCGGTACTTTAAAGAAGAAAATAAAAGTATTCCCCAAGCAGTAATGTATTCGAAAAAGTTACTAATGATTAATCGAAGAAGCTGTTCACCTCTTTCGATTGTTTTTTTTTTTCTTTTATTATTATCAATTTAATATTCTTAATTATCTCCCTCAATTAAGTATGGCCCTCAACGAGACCATTGTTTAACTTTGGGTCATTGGAACGATTAATCAATGTTTAAAAAAAACTCGAGTGGTTTGTGAAAGAAAAGAGCTCGTTCAGCACGCGCTTTAACGACAGAGTTCAAGATCGTTAGCTGGATTTAGAGAGTGAAGTGGAGATTAAGAAAACAATTGAAAAGCTTTTCTTGAAAAATTCAAGCAGCTGATTTCATTTCAAAAACATTTCCTGGCAAGTCTTTTCTTCCTCCCCCACTTACAAAATAATCACATTAAAATTCACAATTACCGGTAATTTCAATAAAATAAGCCATAGAAAACGTTTGAATGTAAAAATTTAATTCACATCCAATAAGATAATAAATAAAGCATAATATTGTAGCATTTTGATTGAAAAGGAAATGCTAAATTATGGAAGCAATTAAAATAAATGTAATACTTTTACAATATTTATCTTACGATACAAATTTTTGAGAATTTTATCTCATTAGAAAGAATCGCTTTACAATTTAATACTGTATTCCCAATTCACTGAATCGCCGATATTAAGAATTTGTGCAATATGAACAAGGGTTATTCGAGAACTCACTGTAAAATTATTTTTATTTTCTGGAGGTAACTCAAGGTTATATAGATTTTCATTTTATTAAATTTTCATTTCGTAAAATAAATAAAATCTAATTCAGCAAAAATCAAACTTTTATCAACAAAAAAAAATGTAATAAAGTTTGAACGTTCAAATCCTTATAAATATTTTTTACATTACGGTACATTCGAAATTAGTTTTCGTATTTTATTGGACGATAGCAACTAAATCTCCGTAGTCGAGAAAACAAAAAAGTTATTAAAAAAATAAATCTCTTTACGGCCTTTCGAGATACAATTACAACGTACTCGTATAATGATGATAATAATCATTTATTAATAAACAACCACTTTCCAAAACACAAAAATGTGCTTTTCCTTCTTTCTAAATAAATCAAGATGAGAAGAGGAAGTAAGCTTCAGCTCCATTCCTTATCTCACCACTTTCGCAATAGAGAGCAAGGACAGTAAACATCGATGCTCGTACTACGGTACTCGGCTACTAATTCCAAATTACGTCAACAACATCCATAACACGAAAACGTACGACATAACGCAATTTAATATGGTCGATAGATAACAACAAGTAAACGACGCATAAACTTGTACATGCATTATATTATTCTTTTTTTAAAAAAAATGTAAAAAAAAACTACCCACTGTATTGTACAGTATTCTAAAGAAAAAAAAGGATGGATGCAGTTAAATCGTGCATGTCAATGCTTGTTCAATAAAAAGTAAACCAAACTTACATCTCTAATGCCGATAATTAATCACTTTGAAATCTTCCCGATATTTAGATAATTGAACCAACAACACGATTCCTACATTCGGTATCAAACTTGAATAAATAAAAAGGTTTCTTCGACTTCATCTGTTGAAATTTAAGTTTACTTTTAGATTTAATGTCGATGTTCTTCTTTTGTATTTATTCAATTTAAAATGTTTAAATATTATTAATAAATTAATAAATAATAATAAATTAATAATTTAATATGTGTCTATACAGTAAAAAATCGGTAGTTAAAGTTTGGCTTACTTTTATCGTCGGAGTTGCCTTAAGATGCTTTCACATTTGGCATACGATTTTTTTAAAATATTTAATTAAATACTGTGTAGTCTACTCAAGACAGCAGTTGATCTAAAAACTTACGTTGAAATGAGATCAAGAATCAATAGCAGCATCTAATATTACTATCAAGATGAAATCTCATTCCATTCATACTTTATTAACATTTTTTTAAATGACTAATGTGACAATTTCAATTTTCTGTCAGCAGTTTCGACCATCTAATTCTAATGCAGTATAATATTTCCATAACTTTGACAACAATATTTTTTTAAAATGAAATTTCATCAAAAATTAAATCTTATAAAGCTTATTTTTTTAAAAAAATACTCTGCAATGTCAGATAGAAATAAAACAATTTCATTATTTTTGTTTAACCCAACATTTGAATATTCTTGAGAATTATTTTATTGATTTTTTAAGTTAAATAAAAATAAATGAAAAATGTGTAGCATTTATTTTACTGATTTAACCTACGAACATAACTAATTCGATTTTAGTTTTTTATAATGCCTAGACGGCGATATAAAATTAGAATTACATACAAATTCATATTTTTTTCCGCTACTTCAGCCTTTACTTTTGCCTTTACTCTTTTTCATCACAAATATAAAAAAAACTGTAGGCTACAAGTATCAACGCAAGTTACAACGCATTGTTTTAAAAAGTCACTTAACGTTCGACAACATCGTTTAATTTTGAAGACACCTTCGTCGACTTTTGACAGTTAAAAAGAATAATAAATAATCTAAAAGGACTACAGTCTTTCTATGTGTGCATGCTGAGATACCCTTACACGGTGGTGTGTATAGCAGTACGCTGATTAATAGCACCACCATCATAAATGCAATAAAAACATGAAGGACAGCGCAAAAACTCATCTACGTCAATGACATTATATTTCATTTTAAATTTATTAGGTAGGTGAATTGAGTGTTTGTGTAAGTAAAGTTTTTGAAGTCGAAAGTAAAAATAGGCATTTTTAAAAAAACACCCACACTTCTGAAATGTAGTGCCACAATTCTGTTGTGTTATTGTTGCGCCGGTAGTTTCTATACACCTCTTTTTATAATATTTATAACTTATTAATAATAACTTTTTTTTTTACGCCATAAAATGTTCAGATCGTATGACGAAGTGTAACTTTCCTTGTTTATAAGGCACGTTATGCATTGCAAAACCAGTGCAATTCGAAGTTACGAGCCTAGCTCGTGTTCACAAAGCACCGTTTCAGTTCGATGGTTCATCGAAAGAAATAAAAATAAAAACAAAAGAAAGCGCCAGAACCACATGAAAAAGATCAAAAGGTTTGAAACCCTGTAATTACATCTGCTTTATATTTTAATTCGCGCCACATCAGATAAGCATGTATTTAAAGGATAAAAGAATTAAGGTACGCATCCTGTTCTTATCTTAATAACGCAATTTAATAATACGCTGTAAAGCTGATCAAAGTCTCTAATTCAGAGGCCAACCGAGCAGGTTAATTCTTAAAAATTCACGCAAACAGATGAAATATTTACGAGGGATCCTCCCACCTACCTTTTCGCACACTTTTTACAATGTTAAAAAAAATCACACACATTTTACTTTGTCCACGCGTCACTGAGATCTCTGTTTAACCGTGCATTAAAATAAAAAAAAAAAACTTGCTTTCAAATTCTTTTTTTTTAGATGAATAATAGAATGAATTAATTATTAAAACCATTTCATCGGAATATATATGAATTGCTTAAAAACTAATTTTAAAATAGTTGTTGATGTTACCGTATTTGACACTGGATGCCCGTAACAAAAGTGAAAAGCAAACAATGTCTACAGCGCGTTTGAGGATGTACTCGAGAACGCAGACTGACTGATGTGTAAATGAAACCTCTAATAAAAAAACGTTTAAGCGCAATAAAATTGTTAAATAATATGACCCTGCGTGATTATACGCATGATCCATTTTCACCATTCAACATCCATCAAAACTTCAATGGCGATCAATTTTTTTTTTTAAAACCATTCTTCACAGGGAAAGTTTTTCTTGTGAATAGTTTCCCGGATGTTCGATCCGGCACTCTACTTAATAACAGCCTACAATCCAAACGTTATTAAATTTTGTAACTCAACACTTATAATTTAGAGATTAAATTTATTATTCTTTCATTAAAACAACCTCAACAATTTCTAGCTTTTTCTCTAACGAATTTTGGCGGCATTAAATGCGTCAATCACTGTTCAGGTAAACTGAATAACAACGCTACGAAGTGTGTGCTGGCAACTTACAATAATTGTACTTGTAGGATTCTAACCTGAAAAATTTCTATTAAAGTACCCAAAAACTCCCCAACATTATCTTTCTTTGACGCTAAATACAGTATGCTCAAATATTTTGCTGCTTCTAGAAAGCAAAGCAGATCGAAATCCCACATTCCATTATTGATATTTCAATTTAAACTGAAATATCAAATTGATTGAGCTGATCATAAATCTAGATTTCTTATAAAATACATTTTCATCACTTTCATAAAAAAATTGTTATCTAAATCAAAACGATCAATTCAAGTACAGTAGTAGTAGTAGTTAGAAGAAAATTTCAGCGCTCATAAAGTGAAGATAAAACCTTAACACCTCGGGAACAATTTTGGTATAGAGAAAAAAAAAATCGATTTCGCGTAATAGAGGGAATAAATATCGTTTCATTTGATCAGATGTCGAAATGACAGACGCTGAATCACTCTAGTGACGAGACAGAATGCGACGAAGTGAAAGGCGATATGAAACCGAGCATCAAAGCCAACAACACAATTGAAAACCTCCCTCAAATGTAAATTTTCAATCATTTTCGTCAAAAAAAAAAATAATAATAAAAAAAAATGTTTAAAATAAAAAGACAGTTTCAGAGCTATAAAATCCCACCGGATGAAAGTTAGCTGAACGTTGTAGATGAAAAACATGAAACTTTAAACTAGGCTATACTACATCCTCAATGTTGGGTCACACACACACTCATTACCATCGGCGATTCCAACTCCTTGTGTCAGAGCGCCGTTGTTTTGCTTTCAATTCCACTAGCTTTTTCATATTCGCAACCGTACTTGCATGTATTACCATAGCAACACGTTCGCCAGCAAAAAAAAAAACCTAGTTATTATTCTCGGGTGTTACCAGATAGACAAGATAGTCAACGCCAATCTTCTCGCATTAACAAACGTTGCAAAGCGCTTTCAGACCATCTGGACAGCTATAGTAATCCAGCTTCCAATATCCAATCATTCACCGCAGAAAGTTTATGTTGAGAAATCGACGTACGAGTATAAATGATTTAAAGAAAAAGTTTCGAAAATAAATCTGGAGTTCAAAATACATTTCCATAGTTTTGTACAAATATATTAACGAGTGCTCCCCCGCTCGAGACTATTAACAAAAACCTATTTGCAAATTTTTAAATTAGCATTTTGTGCTATCGATTAAATTGAATCTAACACGGTACATATTATTTTATTTCTTAAACATTGCGCCTAAAAAAATGTAAAAAGACGTCGAAATGCATTAAATACGAAATTCTCTATTTGTTTCCGTTCTTTATTTAGGTTACCAGACGTACCGGTATTTATTTTCAGATTAGTCGATGCTACTTTTTATTATGCTCGTCTCAAATTGTTTGCGTAATTATGACAAATTATTTGCGATATTGTTCTATCGTAATCAACGTGCAATATCGATAAAAAAAACCGGTTACATTTCCAACTAACATAAAAGCATTTCCAACCACCAAAAGTAGAGTTTTTACAAAAATAGAGATTATTACTGGCGCAAAACAAAAATCGTCATCAAATGAAAACTATGTTTTAGTTATTACCGAAGCTTTTAGAAACAAAATGTATTGTGTTCATACATAATCTGCTTAAAACGATATAAAATATATGTAGTAAAATCGAAGAAAAATGTTGAATATAGTACGCTCGTGTAAAATGACGCAAATACAGTGGAACCCCGATATAGGATTCGGTCCACTTTTTTCGATTTATATTTTTCATTTGGGGTTTTATTACTGCTCCATCCTGACCAAACTGATTCAGGGTTAGTGAGACATCGAGAAACTATTATTTTAAAAAAAAAAAAAACTACTATGAACTTTTTAGCCAGCGTGACTATGTAAAACGGTTTAAGGTATTTGAAACAGTTTTAGGTCGCAGTTTATAAACACTATTTTAGTTAGTTATTTACGGCGAGCCTTTCTATTGGTATGCATAAACAAGTAGGCTAAGCATTATTCTTTAAAGCTAGCAAACTACACTTCAAAATAGAATGCATGTTACGCTATGTTCCATAAATAACTTAATAGGCCAAAAAAAAATCTTATTATATAAAGTAGACGCATGATTACCGCAAAAACATTTTACAGCTAGCCTATTAATTTTGTGGACCATTTATCAAGGTAAGCCTAGTCGCATTGACATTTTTTTTAAAAACTTCCGTTTTCTCTCCAAACTTTTCCTACAGTTTCTTACGGTAACGGTGCAAAAACAGAAATCCCATATATTTTTTTTTGATATTTAATTGAGTGAAGTTGATCGATTGTTCCTACGAGAGTAGAACATTTTTTGTATTTCGTAAAAAAAATTTCCATTTTATTCGGTGCGTCGCTCTCTCAATAATTTTCAAACAAAAAGTCATAATATTTCACAAAAATATTACAATTTTCATGGCGTTATGATTCGGTTGGAAAAACAGCAAACGTCAGTTAACCTTCGCTTTGCATAATTTTCTCATCAGCGAATTTTCCGCGTTAGACGACACCTGCGTCTCTTTCTTCGTCTATGCAACTCAGATCCGGAAACGTTAAAGCGACACATGTCAAACACTCCGCTAAATCTGACGTCATCCGCCACCAACTTTTTTTTATACGCGCATTTGAACCGCTCTACTATTATACCGCAAAAAACAAAAGAAAAAAAATTTTTTTTCTTCATCTATCCGCGAGGCGTTTGGTTAGTTTATCTTGCATTTAAAGCCGGCGGAATAAAAAGTTTTTCTTGCACTTAATACCGGAGTCATAAAACGCAGCTGCTTCGATGATGAAAAGAGAATCAACTAAATTTCTCCAGACTACTTTTCTCAACACATCCCAGTTAATTTGTAGTTTACTCAATCAAAAACGCCAAACCAGCCTGTAACGACCGGCTTCAATCTAAAATAGGCTGCAGTCGGGTCACCCCAAACGTAACCCTAGCAAGCGGCTTAAACTTGGCGATCGTTGTAGCTACTACAAATGGTTACAAATAGGCAACAGCCAATTCCACTAAATAACAAGTATTATTTTGCAACATAAAACTACACCTTAGGTTAACAAAAAAAAAACAAAGCGGATATAAATTTACTACAAAATAAAATTGTAATCGTAAAAAATCGTGATCAAACCGGGAATTGGATATTATTAAAAGTGTATGTGTTTATCTTATATTTTACAAGGTTTATTATGATAAAACGCATGTATTACTGTAAGAATTTCATAACCTGCTCATAATTATTTCTCTCTCTTGTTAAAATGATGTGTATGTAGTTTTGAATACAAATGCCTTCAATAACTTTTGCTGAAATACTGCGCGGATTTTCAGTGGCGGATTCCAAACTTTTCCGCCCTGAAGCTAAACATTTTTGGCCGCGCTTGCAAAGCGCAAAATTTTTTTTAAAAAAGCCACAAATTTAAAAAAGCTTTTTTGCGCTCTTGACCGCCACTAAAATTGTGCCGCCCTGTTGGCCTCAGAAATTAGAAATCGGCTTCTGCTTTTTTGTGACTACTAAAACTATTAGCGGTTAAAATCTTCACGGAATTTCTTTTTTCTGACTTAAAGTTAACTTAAAAGTGATGACAGAATGGTTTCTCAAACAAACAAACAAAAAATAATGACAGATAAGAATATCATTATTTCAAGAAGGGAGAACTATTACCGCAATGTTGGAGTCATTCAGTATCCAAACAGGACATGTCCATTTTTTCTGAACATGGTTTTCTTATTTTAAATAGAATCCAAAGTCATAAACTTTTCAGTTGACAAACAATCCAAGTCCTACTTTGATCCAACGCGGCTAGAATCTCACAATTTGTTCGGTTATCAATTGGGTTATATTCACCAAAAACCTTCCATGTTTCAAGGTAACCATTTACAATAATACATGTACTGAAAAAATGAATACTGAACGGTTCATATAATTTCAGTCACAACTATCCTTTTAAAAATAATGCAAAAAGTAAACAGATAAACTAACTCACGATTGAATAAGCAGTTATTGCAATAATAAACAATACATAATTTTATTAAAAATTTGATTTCCTAATAAAATTCAGAAATAAATTCGCCATTCAAAAACATTAAATTATACAAGTAATACCTTTAATTTAAATTTAAAAGCAATTTTAAGCGCAAAAAATATTAAGCAATAATGCGCCAAAACAGAATAGCGACAGTATATTAAACCAAATTAATTTATATACTCTCTGCAAGTAATTGGCGACAAATTTTAATTAAAAAAAAATACTGTATGACGTTTATTAAGATTACTTGGTCATTGTCGACAATGCTAAACACCGCAATTAAACATTACGGTATGCGCATCAAATAAGTATTTTATATATAAAATAATCTTAAATAAAAAAAACCCTTATTAAATGAGAAAAATTCCGATCCTACGCATCTTTAAAAAAGCGGCAACATTATTTCTAATAATACGAGACAACGCTAATCTTCCCTTTTTTTAGTCATAAGAACGAAAAAACGTATCTCTATCATAAGTTTATTAAAAAAAAAGAAGCTAGAAAGTAATGAAAACAATGCCAACACAATGCCAAAGAAATAAGTTTCTAAATTTTCCATCACAAAAACTAGAAAAGAGCGTAATAGCAGCAGAGAAGTGAGCCAACATCATTTTCCATAACATATGAGAATCACTTTTCACTCCGAGCTGAGGACACTGCACCCCTTTCACCTTCTATCCCACACCCCTTATTTGCAGTGCTCGAAATAAATTAGTTAACGCAAGCAAACAATTTTCTATGTCTCGCCCACCGTCACCAGTCACCGCCATTCAAGCGTTTGCGCGGAAAGCGAGTCAAACGCTTCGTGCGCGCGCGTATCGTTACACGCAACACGAGGCAAGAGAGCAGTCACAGCGCTATCTCTTTCTTTTGTCTCTTCGTTGCTGTTGTTTTTTTTTTTTTTTTTTTTTTTGTATCCTGTTGATAATAACCCGAAGAACGCGTCTCATCTTGCACAATGTTTAGATTTAGACTCCGCATCAAAACCACACGCAGCACTTCGCAAACACCAGATAAATATGTACACTACGCGTAAATTATCATAGCTTCGTTTTCGAGGCCTGGTTTGTGAAAGCGAAAAATCGCTTTCATAAACAAAGAACATTTTTTCTTTTTTAAAAAAAAAAATAAAAGATAAGATGTTAAATTTAAAATATAAATTATCCAGTAGCAAATAATAAATAATAAAAAACAATGTTTTCTTAAAATAAAATTTAATTATTTATTTATATGATATCGTTCTGTTAATCAGAATATTCAATATCAAGATTTAAATATGCGTAAAATTAATGTAGTAAATTCCGGAACAATTTTTATTCAAGATTATTTTAGCCACACGTAAAATACCAATAAAGATAAGAGTATTATGTCTTAAAGTTGGTGAAAAAGAACAAAATAAATACTGTAATAACAACGCTACGCTACTACCCCCCTGAACTA
Source organism: Polydesmus angustus (assembly GCA_034698085.1). Taxonomy (NCBI): domain Eukaryota; kingdom Metazoa; phylum Arthropoda; class Diplopoda; order Polydesmida; family Polydesmidae; genus Polydesmus; species Polydesmus angustus. Next base: position 1,309 of record JAQGAY010001465.1, on the reverse strand, counting down.
AATGTCCCCTGATGGGGTGAAAAACTCGGTACTTGTATGATGTGGCAAAAAAAAATAATGAAATTGCAAACTTTTGTATTTCTTATAAAATTAGAAATCAATTTCACCCCCTTCAAAGTACCGGTAGATGCCTCCCCAAACAACTCTTAGTTGCTATTCTGGAAGTAAATACATGATTGTCGGTTACGATTTTCTGAATTTTGTCCATGGCGAAATAATAGCCTAACTTTTAATTCAAAAAACCTTTTCAAAAGAGTCCATTGCCATCCTACGTCTCACTTCGGTGTACCTCTTTTCTGTTCGTTCAACCGAATATCCATTTAAAAAGTCGCTGTGATCAATATTCAAAAGTTGTAACCGACCAACTGCAAATAACTTCACTTCCAAGAGTTCCAAAACTCCGTAGAGTTCTAAAATTGCTTAACCGGGACATCTATTTTCCTTTACAACATTAAAAAACCAGTCGTATTACTTCTCTACACCATATTATTACAGTATACCAAATGACATTGCCCTGTTTCATTAAAATAAGCGCAGTTAAAAAAATAAAGTAAATATCAAAAATAATATAGCTACAGTACATGATTGTACTCTACATAATAAACATTAAGACAAACATAATTTTGCAACTTGTACTAAAAATTCCCAGAATTTATAAAGAAATTTAATAAAAACAATTATATAAATGATACATTTTTTTATCATTTTTAAATAAGGATTTTTAGCAAGCTTGCTGTTTTTGTTACTTTGTCAACCTTATAAAGAAATCGATTTACATATACAGTAGTATCTCAATTATCCGACAATTTATAGATCGAGCTTGTCTCAGATATTTTTAAAAAATTCTTTTTTTAATGTAGTATTTTGAAATCAAAATTGTTGCTATACAACCTATCTTTAAAAAGTTTTTTTCAGACAAATAACGTATTATAAATAATTTTTTTTTAATGGCTCAAATTTATCAGTTTCTATTGCACGTTCGAACAAGATTTTTTTAAAAATTTGGATATATTGTACTAAACATTTGATACTAAAGAAGTTTATTGTGACTTAAGAAAAACAAATTCTGCGCGCTTAATATTAATAACTTCCTAATATTGTACCGTATTCTTAATTTAAGTTGAATTCGACGTTGGGGACGTATTTCGAACTATGCAAACAACTTTAATGTTACGTTCACATCTAAAAATTGTTCTAGAAGAAACGCGTCATAATGGGTTTGTTCCGGAATGGTCGAGCGTTCACATCTAAATTTATTCTAGAAGTTAAAGTTCTAGTGAGATTTAAGTAGAAGTTAAAGTTTTACAAA
>JAQGAY010001464.1:0-14196 GCA_034698085.1 Polydesmus angustus | reverse complement strand
AATTGCAAATTTGGCTAATCGAGTTAACATGTGCCGACTCAGTTGGAGAGGTCATATTTTAAAAATTCTTTTTTATCCTTAAATCGGAGTTGTTGTATGTAAATATCAAAAAATTATTCATTTTCATTAAAATTTGACTTCTTTATTCGCTTTTATCAAACTCATTAAATAAAAAAACACACTGTATAATTTTTTTTTAGTGTCAAGTGTGCGAAGAAGAGTACACTTTGAGTGGCGACAAAGTCCCTCGTCTACTTCTTTGTGGGCACAGCCTATGTCACGATTGTCTTTCGCGACTACCAGTCGAAAATAACAATACTATGCTGTGCCCTTTCGACCGACAACCCACTCCTCTAGGCAGCGCCGGAGTGACCGCTCTGAAGAAAAACTTCGCGCTGCTAGAACTCTTGGAAAGTCTGCAGGAAGCGTCACGAAATCAACCTAGTATAGTTTCGGGCAATTCCATCGAGATAGAAGCGAGAGAGGAACGAGTGAGTAGTCGTGTAATATACAGGGTTATTCTAAATGAGTGAAACCATTTCACAACACAATATCTTATTTATTAAAAGTGATAAACAATTTCTGTAGTAGCAAATGTTTTCTATATATGCTCTCAATTTTTTACCATTTTATAAAATTTTAATGTGGCTGCACGCTTTCCACAAATTTGTGACAAAATGTGACAGGGGGGGGGGACAACTTAAGAAATTTGGACGTCACATTATATTCATTGTATTAAAAAAACAAGTTTTTTCAAAAAAGTTGTTTTGCAACATTAATTTTTTTATACTTTTTTCCCAAAAAATTTCGCTGTTTCGTTGTACAATATCTTTCTTAATAAAAATAGCGGGCTCCAAAAAATTAATATTTTTTTCTAAAAATAGCAAAATTTTTTAGAATATGACTTCTCCAACTGAGTCAGCCCATGTTAACTCGATTACCAAGATTTTCAACTTAAAAAGCGAATAAAGTCAAATTTTAATGAAAATAAATTATTTTTTTAATATTTAGCAACAACAACATTACCGATTTAACAAGGAAAAATTATATTTGGCATGTGACCTCCTCTACTGAGTCGGCACATGTTAACGCGTGTAACGAAATTTCTAATAACTCTCTCGCACGTATCTGATTAGATTAAATGTAGGCAAACACGCGTATGAGAAAGTCATTTTCATTAAAATTTCACATCTTTATTCGTTTTTGAAAAACTCCGTATATTTAAAAACACACGTTAGAAAACATTTGCTATTACAGAAATTGTTGATCACTTTTAATAAATAAGATATTAAATATCGATCTTAAGAATCCAGTCGACCAACAACAGCCCACTCTTATCAAAAATGAGACAAAAGAGGATGCTCTAATGCTGGAACTACTTGAGAAACTGCAAAAGTTGTCATCCAATAAACCTTCTCTCATTTCAAACAAAGTCATAGTCAAAAATAAACAAGTAAGTGAGGCATAAATCCTAAATTTTAGAACAATAAATTATAAAGCGATACCCCCCGCAAAATAAAAATAGCTGATTTTTTTTTTAGTGTATAAGACTATGCTGATAATTAAACCGTGAATGTTGGATAAGTGGGACACTTGTGCTCTTATTAAGCGAGATCGTTATTCTCTGGTTTCTAGCTTTATGCGTGAGAATGATAGTTCTACAAGTGGGAAGGGACGATAGGCCTGTTTTACCTGTGCAAGCGGGATGAGTGGGGCTACGTTACCGAATGATAAAATTTATAAGCAACTCAATTTCTTTTAGTGGGATTTTACATGGGTTTCCTGAAAAACACGTGTAAAAAAAGTAATGGGGGAATTCTGTGACATTATATAAGGGCTACCGAAAAATACATACAGTATTATCAAATTATCATTAATACATAAATAAAGGTATGCAAAATTCCCAAAATAAACAAAAAATATTTTTGAAATTGGTTAAAAAACCGTGTTATTTCAAAATTTCTCGTGTAAAAAGAATTTGAAATTTCAAATTCGTGTAAAAAAAATCCGTGTAAAAACAGTACCGGGTGTACTTTCATAAGTAATTTCAGTCTTGGGTAGGAGGGTTAATGAGTAGTCTTCTATACTAAGTAAACAGCCCATTCATGAGTGACACAAAAAAAATGTATGAAAAAGTCGAGACTCCCTAAAACCTAATAGAATCCACTTAAACAGTGTTTAAAAAGTTCCATTTCCACAAAATAATAACTAAGATAAGTTTTATTATTTTGCAGGCTTTATTCGTTGCTTCATCTTCGATTCCTACTTCGATTCCTTCTTCTTTTTCGATTCCTAATTCGATTCCTTCTTCTTTTTCGATTCCTACTTCTTTTCCGGTCCCTAAAACTTACAAATATCAGTTTGAACAGTCTACAACTTCTTATCCCTTAGCCTCTGACAGGCAGCAAACAACAAATGATTACTTCGGCTCACAAGTAATTATTAACACCCATATTACACCTTTGTTATCATTCAGCTATGGCAAAATAATCGATGCTAATTATTATTAGTAAATTCGGGGATTTTTTTTTGGTCAATAATAGTAATTATTGTTTAGGCTAAAGTATTGTTCGACTATGAGGCTAGCAATGCGGATGAGTTGAGCGTCCGGGCCGATGAAGTGTTGACAGTGATCAACACCGATGCCGGTAAAATATCAGTTCCTTTACAAAAATAATAACAAATTTTTATGTTTTATATTATATAGAGGAAGGATGGTGGGAAGGACAAAATAGCAGAGGTCAAACGGGATTATTTCCGGCAACATTTGTGGAGGTCACTACTACTTAAATAATATTTTGTGGTTTGGTAATAAAAGACAATCTTTAGAATTTGGCCTCTGCAACTGAATTGGCACGTGTAAACATGCTCACTTTGACGGCTAAAGATTTCGCGGACTTGCAGCCTATACCTGCATCTACCATAGGATTAATGTAAATTTCCTCCAGCGCATTAACACGTGCCGACTCAATTATTGTAGAAGTCATATTCTAAAAACTGTTTTTTATTATTAAATGGGAAGTGTTAATTAATGGAAATACTTGAAAAAATAATTAATTTTCATTAAAATTCGACTCATTTATTCATGTTTCAAAACCAACGCCATCCAACGAACACCCTGTAGGCATGAAATGACACATACTATATTACATGTACTGTATATGATTGTTAATAATAGAAAGATGTAAATAAATGCAAAATAAATATAATGTCGACTAACACCACTAACATCATTAATCTAGATCATATCCAAACTGTACCCATTGATTCCACCATCACTGCCGGTAGATGAGTATCATGACGCTCCTCAGCTAACACAATGTCATTCGCAGGTAATTTCACTACCGGTACTTTTTTTTTTTTTTTTTTAAAAATGAGTGTTGAAAAATATTTATCTCGTTTATTATTTTTTTTAAAAGAATTGCTTCGCTCTGGCAGAGGAGAAGTGCACTATTCAACCAGACTTTATTTGGAAAATAAGTGGAATTCAGGATAAAATGAAAGAAGGGTGGACCTTTGAGTTAAGCAGTGACGTGTTCAAGTGGGCTAATTATCCAGTTTATTGTTACGCTAAAATGATAGTGACTCACTATGACCGAGTCTACCTCTCTCTATGTTTAGAAGATTTAAACCTAGGACTTCAGCGAGATATCAAACCAATTCCCGCCGTTTATTACGTTCTACAAGATCAAAGTGGGAAGGGGAGCGAGGTGAAACATTTCGTTAGAGTGGTCAATTATTTACATACGGAAGTGTTCCATTACGCGCTCACCTTCAACTCACCAATATGCTTAAAATCCATTCTCGCTGATCCCCTATACAACGTGAACGATTCCATCGCCATTAAAATCTACGTGGAATCGCCTTCGGCGGCTACAATGGCCCATTCGTACGACGGGACGTTGGACTGGGTTATTGGCAATTACCGGGGAAAAAAACGGATGACGCGGGAGTATTTAGTGGGGTACGATGAAAGCCCTTATTTCTACACAGCACCGCGCGGATACCGGGTCCTGGTGAAAATGTTTTTGGATGGCTACGGAGAGCACCGAGGGAAAGGGGTGACGGCTGAGATCAGTTTTAAGAATGGCGAGTTCGATGCCGACCTCCCCTTGACCTTTCCTCACAAAACAACCGTCACTTTCGTCAGCCACAAGAACTCCCTAAACAATATTACTAAAGTAGTGACGCGGTTTATACCAAAGGAGAAATATTATTTCATTCACATGGGCAATAACGATGAGATTGAAAATGTAGTAGAAAACGACGCTATATTTTATACGGTCACCATTGAGGAATTTTAATTGAAGGTGGTTGTTATATATGGTGTTTGTTGGATGTCGAATTTTATTGAAAATGTATTACGGAGTATTTTTTTATATTTACATTAGATAACACCTTCCATTTAATAATAAAAAACAATTTTTGGAATATAACCTTTACAACTGAGTCGGCACGTGTAAACGTGCAAACTTTGACGGCTAAAGCTTTTGCGGACTTCCAGCTTGCACCTGCCGACTACATCTCGGCATATTCCGGCATCTACCGAAGGATTAATGCAAATTTATTAGGGTGCATTAATACGTGTTGACTTAGTTGTAGAGGTCATATTCTAAAAATTGTTTTTTATTATTAAATGAAAGGTGTTAATTGATGTAAATTTTTAAAAATTAATTTTTTTTAATTAAAATTTTATTGACTTATTCATGTTTCAAAACTATCGTCATCCAACAAACACCCTATACTTAACTCCACTTTTTAAAACATAACGATATTTGTTATTAACAGTTAAAACAGGAGATTTAATTATTTCTTTATTAAGGCTTATTAAAAAAAATACAAACACAATTCTCTTTTATAAATCATCATCTTCTTCTTCCCTTAAAAGTTGTCAAATGACACAATAAAAATAAAACACATCAAAAACCATTAAAAAAAAAATAATTAAACTTTGAGCTCAATAAAGCAGATAATTGGATTTTTTTATGAGTGCATGCATTTCTTAATAAAAATACTTTTATGGACATGTTCATTTATGCTTTAATTAAAAACGCATAAAATATCAAAATTTTCGAATATAATAAATAAAGAGCAATCAAATAAATAAATTCTAATGAACAGATTTTTTTTCTTCTATATTTTCCTTTTATTTACTTCCAAAACAAGTTTTAATTATCAATTTCGATTTTAGTATAAAAGTAAAAGCATAAAATCCTTATCTATGCTTTTGATAACCTACATTTTAACCTTCAAATTGTTTACGCTTATTTTAAAACTGGTATCATTATCAGCACTCGTAAGTTTGTTTTTTCTGCTGATAACACATGACATCATGTTCACCTTATAAATAAAACACCGCTCTGCACACGTACACACATTCATTGAGTGACTTGAGTCGACGAGTTATGGCTACTTCCGCTGAGTTAACCACAGGTCAGTTGCTGTCTATATTATATTAAAATAACGTTCCCTTAACCTTAATAATAATAATGCATAGAGTGGGATAAGGAGTTGTTGTTGTTGAGGGTGAATGAGTGTTGACGTTTAAGCTCTCTTTGCAGCGGAAAATACAAGGCGGATCAACGGCAACAAAAAACTCACATTAGCTGAAGCAACCGGCGGTCAGAAAGTCTCCTCTCATTTGAACTCGAAGCCAGGAAAAACAAAACCTAAACTGATAACCGAAATAAACACACTCGAAGACAATGATTTAAACTTAAACAAATATAATGTTTATTTCGGAGCACAATTATTTGATTGAATGAAATAAATAATAAATTGAAAACTCTTTTACAATTGAGAAAAACTCTTCTCCAAAAAAATACAATAAACTTGATTGCACAATAATGACTTTTACTGTTGACCTCTCAACCTTCACCTTCAACATTTCCAAAGCAACTGAGCTGATCAATTAATTAATTTAATTGATCAGCTGATCAAAACAGGTTATTAAAAAATGCACTCTGGTGCCAAATATTTTAACTAAAAAGAGCACATAATTTAAAACATAAAATAAACAACTTATCCAGTTTCAGGGATCAACAAGCATAATTATCTCTACAAACTCCCCCAATCACTGATAACTGGATCTAAAACTCCACAAACAGAAAAACAATTAGAAAATTTAATTAAGCATTGACAAGTACTTTTTGACACATTAACTTAATTTTGTTATCTGAAAGAGGTTTGGTGAAAATATCAGCCACATTTAAAACACCTGGCACTTTATTTAAACAAAAATAATTAAGATCATGCCAGTCTCTTACAAAAAAATACTTGAGATCAATGTGTTTGGATCTCTGGTTCTCAATAGCTTCCTTTGTAAACAAAATAGCTGATTCATTATAAGCATACACAATTGGTGTATTAGCCATTTCTTTGGTAGCTTCACAATTTTGAATTAAAACTTGGAGCCACCTAACCTCTTTCACCCAACCTACAATTGCATAGAATTCTGCCTCCATGGAACTTAGTGCAACACTCTTTTGCTTTTTGCATCTCCAACTAATTGGAACTCCCCCAATTACAACTAAGAATCCTCCAAAACCCCTTCTGGTGTCTCTGCAACTTGCCCAGGAAGCATCAGTATATGCATACATATCACTTGAATCACAGTCAGATAACCTAATGCATAAAGTTTTAGTATGGTCAACATTGTACTGTGATAAGAGAGTTACTGCAAATAAGATATCTGGCCTAGTTCTTGTGGCCAAGAATAATAGTGATCCAATGAGTGAGCGGTAGGGAAAATCCAAATCTAACACATCATTTTTCTTAGGTATCTCAACCACACAACCCACTGGTAAAGGTACTCTCACTTTAGCATCTCTCTCAATCTTATACCTCTCCTCCATTCTGCCAATGTAAGCAAATTGGTCAATTTGTATTTTACCTCCCACTCGCTCAAAATTGACACCCAATAACATGCTTATAGGACCAAGATCAACTACTTCAAATTCATCTGCTAGAATAGAAATTACATTTTTTAGTACATTTTCATTAGATGCAAAAAGAACAATGTCATCAACATATACCAATAAAACACAATCTCTACCTAAAGACTAAAGTAGATGACAATAGGAACGAGATAGAGCGGAAGATGGCAGAAACAATAAGTAAATCTTAAAATTTTATTACTTTATTTTTATGATAATTCGAATAAATAATATTCATTTAAAGTGGAAATGGATAAGAAAATGAAAAGCCTAGATACTAAAATAAATAACAACAATGTAACGGCAATAAAAGTGGAAGTTGATAAAACGATTTCAGATATGAAAACGGAAATTGACAAACGGAGGATAACAGAGACGATAGGTAGCAAAATAAAATAAAACTTTTAATTTTATTTTTAATCTCTTTTATTTTCATCTTCGGTATTAATACCGGTACTTTAAATAAAGATTACTTTTATCTTCTTTAAAATTATAGAAATAATCAACAAAACGGTAAAAATTGAAAGGAAAGTTGAAGATCAAAAGGTAGTGTGGATTAAAATAGAATATAATTATTATGCTGCATCTAAAATAATTATTTATTCTTAAATAAAAAAAAAATCTTAAAATTTGTTTAGGAAGATATTACTGGAATAAATAAAAAAATGGAAATAATTAATAAAAAAATCGATGACCAATACAACCAAGTAACATTCTAATTTTTTTTTTAATTTTTTTTTTTTTTAATTTCTTTAATTTGTTTTTTGTAGATGACGCGAGAATTAGTTTTCACAAAACAAGACGCAAGACAAATTGCCACAAAAATCGAAGAGAGTAAAGCTTATACAGATAAAAAAGTGAACGAAATTGAGTCCCATAATCCAATGGGACTTAAGAATTTAGAACAAAAGATCTTTAATTTAGGAAGTCTACTTATTTCACAAAGTCCTCTGGTACAAAAACCTTTTGTGTTTAATCTATCTGTTTATTTTAAAATTAATAATTAATTTTATAGCTTATTATTTTTATTTTCTAAAAAAAAAAAAAAAGATGAATGAATTCTCTTTGGTGGAAGAGAAATACATTCTACCATCGGATTTTACTTGGAAAATAAGCGGGATAAAGGATAGGCTTATGCAGATGCCCTTTGAAATAAAAAGCGAAGTATTTGAGTTGATCGAATATCCGGGAATTCAAATTCAGGGGATTAAACAACCCACGGTAACGGTGTCGCTGTGCTGTGAAGAACGCTACCTAGCACTAATAAAAGATATAAAACTCGTTCCTCAGGTTTTTTTCGTCTTAAGAGATCGCACTAATAAAAGCAACCCTAAACATAAGTGTTTAAGGACAAACATTTTATTTACTTCAAATTTCTCCGCTTTATGTAATAATAGGCAGTGTACTTATAATACACTGTACTAACTTGCTAAATCACGCAATATACAGGGACATCCTAAAGTAATATCCCGGTTTTGTGAAGCAATATTTCATTAATTAAAAGTGATAAACAATTCTAATAAAAACACAAGTTTTCTGTACATGCTGTAGTTTTATTTGCTGTTTTATAAAGTTTAAATGTGCCCCCCCCCATTCTGCCAAAAAGGCTACAAAAACACGAAAAGTTAATTTCTCATAGAAGCGTATCAGCATAATGCTGATCCACTCAGATAATAATTGCTGTTGTTTTTCGATTTTTAAGATAATTGAGGTTAATGGATATTGGTGAAACATAAAATGTTATCTTTTTTACATAATTATTCCCCACAAGAAAAATCACAAATAGTGACTTCTGGAGATTTCGCAGTAAAAGTGAAAAAACAAGGTCTATGGGTCCCCTCCTACCAATCCATCACTATTACGCTATGGCATTTTTTATTTCAAAAAAACGCCAAAGTTTAATTTTTTTCGGAATTTATCTAACACCTGAATTTATGTGGGGAACGGTAAAGCTACAGTCGTCCTGTAAGAGCCATTTTAAACCTAATGATCACTTTTTTCAAATATTTGCCGGCAACAGCAATCAACTCAGTGAATCGCAATTATGCTGATACGCTTCTATGAGGAATTAACTTTTAACATTTTTGTGGTTATTCGGTAGAGTGGGGCCTCATTTAAACTTTATAAAACAGCAAATAAAACTTCAGCATGTACAGAAAACTAGTGTGTTTTTATTAGAATTGTTTACCACAATTAATTAATAAAATAATGATTCATGAAACCGGGATATTACTTTAGGATGTCCCTGTACATTGTAGACAATTCTATCGTGATAGAGATCTACGTGGAACCTCCTTCTTTGTGTCAAACGGTTCAATCGTTCAATGGGACCTTAAATGGGAGCGTTGACAATTGCCGCAAGAGGATTCAGAAGGCGAAAGAGAATTTAGTGTGGTATCAAGACAGTCCCTACTTCTACGTTAGCCCGCGTGGATATCGGGTTCAAGTTTGGATTAAATTGAACACAGGGCTAGCAGCACAGATAAATTTTTTAACGGGTGAATTTGACGCCGATCTTCCATTGACTTTTCGGCACCTGACGACAGTAACCATTTTCAACCGGAAAAACCCGCACAGGAGCATCTCTAAAACTGTCGATAAAGATATTCGAACAGAGAAAAATTATTTAATAGAAATGTGCTCTGATGGGGAGATTGAACATCTAATGGATATTGAAACTATTTATTATAGAGTCATCATTAAACCTAGAAACTAATAAAAACAATGGGATGTTTTAGGTTTTGGCAAAATGTGTATCTATTAATAATTGTAGTAAAGTTTAAAATTTGACCCTGTTTATTAAAATTTCAACAATTATTATTATAAATAGGTATTTATAAAATTTCTTCGAAAAAAAAAATTATATTACAAATTATTTGATGAATTAATTAAAACCAAACTTTTATGCATAATTTACGTATGTGTTTTTTGCAAATTCAATGTAGACTGTATTTAAATCGAGTGTAACGGGTTTCCTATAGATTTCACTTCAGCAGCATCTCAGCGAAGCATAATTCATCAGAAAATATTAATAAAAAATAAAATATAATGAGCACTGTACATGAAAACAGTTTACATGAAAGAACAGAAAATATGCAGCTGATTAAATTAGTTAGAGAGTTTATGGGGCGTTGCATTGATTGCCAATATTGATTTGATGCAACATAATTATCCCCTTTATAAATGGTAAAGAAGGCGATAAGAGGTGTTTTTAAATTTACTGAATTTTTGAAAAACTAATTAAAAAGTCAAATTTTAATGAAATTGAATTAATTTTTTAATATTTACATACAACAACATCTCAGATTTTATGACAAAAAAAAAAATTTTTTAGAATATGACCTCTTCAACTGGGTCGGCACGTGTTAATTCGATTAGCAAAATTTTCAATTTAAAAAGCGAATAAACAAGTAAAATTTTAATGAAAATAAATTAATTTTTTAATATTTAGTTAGAACAACATCACCGATTTAACAATGAAAAAAGACATCTGGCATGTGAGTCGGCACATATTAACGCGTGTAACGAAACTTCTAATAACTCTCTCGCACGTGTCTGCTTGGATGTTGGCAATTACGCGTATGAAAATTTTGCTAATCGATTTAACATGTGCCGACTCAGTTGGAGAGATCATTTTCTAAAAATTGTTTTTTATTCTTAAATCGGAGGTGTCGTTGTATGTAAATATTAAAAAATTAATTTAATTTCATTAAAATTTGACTTCTTTATTCGTTTTTCAAAAACTCCGGAAATTCAAAAACACACTGTACACAGTCGTCATTTAAATATAAGGGTGCCTTAAAAAGCGCGATCTATCTCAATATTCGAATTTAGAACAGTTAATGGAACCAAGTTTTCATGCCATAGTTATAATATTGAGATAGATCGCGCTTTTTAAGGGACCCTTATGTTTAAGGGACGACTGTGTATACCGCTCTAAAAGTCATAACACAATAATTACATTCTAGGAAAATCCTACAGACACAAATTAAACACTAGAGCCAAAGTGCAGAAACAGATACTTGAAATAAAAGTGAAAACGTAAACTAAACCTACAAATGCTTTAAACAACTTAAATTAATTTTTTTAAAAAAAATTTACTATAATTAACACCTCCCATTTAATAATAAAAATCAATTTTTAGAATATGACCTTTACAAATGAGTCGGCACGTGTAAATATGCTTACTTTGCCGGCTAAAGCGTTTGCGGACTTCCAGCCTGCACCTGCCGACTGCATCTCGGCATCTACCATAAAATTATTGAAAATTTCCTCGAGCGCATTAACACGGACCGACTCACTTGTAGAGGTCATATCTAACAAGAAGTGCGTCAATGGAAGCATTTGCCCGGATGGCTACGGGTGCATTCAGTATGATGGTTCGTACTATTGCGCCTCCAGCGACGTCATTATTATATGACTGCCACGCGTGCATGGTGCGGTTTAAGTTAAAATTCTTTAACGTGTCAAATCAAATATTTTGATTAGTGAAAGGATTTAACACGGAGCTAATTCAGTTTAGTTGGTATATTTTTGTGAGACACCCTAGATAAGAGCCTTATAATATAATATAAATATTTGCGTTAAAATACCCATTATAATTTGTAGTATTATTTTGTTAATAAAAATTTGACGTGTTTACAGCCACAAAACGCTGGAGAAAGTCGGAACCGGAAGTGGCGACTAAAAAGACGCGCAAAAATTTCCCTCCGGCAACTATCAGAGTGTTAAAAGGGTGGTTGAGGGAGCACTTAAGTAACCCTTACCCTACAGAAGCCCGGAAGGAATGTTTGGTTACAGAGGCCAATATTAATTTAAAACAGGTTAATCATAAAAATAATACTCGTAGCATACATTTTTTTTTAGATCCAAACTTTATTTTTTTTTTTCTAGGTGAACGATTGGTTCATCGCCTGGCGCAGGATATTTCCTAAATTGTTGCTAGAGCTTGGCCTACTCAACAACGTTTCGGAAAGCATTGACACAGAAAGCCAAGAATTAAACATCCGGCTTCTGTGTGAGGTGTCGGTGAAGACCAGGGGGGCCCCAACACTAGTCTGACTTTCACCATCAGCATCATTGTCAACCCGCACCTCTTACTTACTTAATGACTATTCTATTGTTATTGTGTCTTTAAAATACAAGTTCGTTTACTTTACAATAAAGTTATTTAAAATTTATGTTTTAACAATTTTAACTTTTTTTTCGTGATTAATTTTCCAAAATTATTACTTCATAATTAATTTTTGATAGATTAATAAAATTTCGTACAGGATGACATTTAAAAAAAAGTTGATTTCAAGTTAAAATTCAAGTTTTACGATTTTACTATTTAATTTACTCTCTCTGTTTATTTATTTAGCAAAGTTGCTTGTTATTTTATTCGTTTAATTTCGATTAGATTATGATTTGAACTTTCGATCGATCAATTATTGCCAATTTTAACGTACTTTTTAACAACTTAAGTCTTTGAAACATATATTTGGGAGCAATTTTATTAAAATTAGGTTTTGTTGCATCTTCATTAAATTTATTCAAATCAATAAAATTAAAAAGACATTATGTTTACTGAGTCCACTTTAAGATATCTTTGCCTTAAGTATTCAGGATTTGGAACTTACTTTATAAAATTATAATAATATTGTAAGTATTGAAAATTTTACAATAATTAAATATTATAATTATAACAACACAGAAAAAAATTTCTGTCGGTTTTTTATAATTTCAATCAACTTTAATGCAACTTAATATTTTTGTACAAAACAACAATACAAACAACTTATGTTTTAGCTTCTGATAGAAATTGAATGTCGAAAGCCTGATATTTTTTTTTCAAAAAAAATAAACGTGTGTCCTTAAATTAACGAAACTAAAAAAACGAATAAATAAGTAAAATTTTAATGAAAATGAAGTATATTTCCATTAATTAACACCTCCCATTTAACAATAAAAAACAATTTTAGGAATATAAACCTTTACCGAGAAACAAGAAATAATCTACATTCCTTTTTAAAACTTGTCTTTGCTAACTCTACTTATAAAAGTAATATTCTCGGTTTAACTATTATCCAGGTTCTGGAACTTTTAATATTTAATAATTGAAAATATTTTTTAAAAAAATTTTGGACATAATTAATATGTATTAACAATAACCAGCATAATAAAGAAATCTTTATCTATAAATATTTTATATTTATTTGTATTTTCTTTGTAATCAAACGTAATTAATATTGTTTTTATTACTTAAATCAAAAACCTATTTTCTTACAAACAAAAAAAATTATATTAAATAAAAGCAAATTAATTTTATTAAAAAATGAAGCGAGACAAATGCTCAATCAACTTGTTAACTGATTGTGACAACCTTAAAATTGCTTAAGCTTTTTTTCAACACTTCCCCAGCTCCTTTTACATAATTAACTCTATTATTAAATGGTTTATTATTATCTGCTGATAATAAGTGAGATTATATTGGTGTTTGAAGATCAAATATAAAATACTAATTTCCCATTTCCACTCACATTAATCGTTCAGAAAGAATTCCAGCTCAGTACCGGTATAGAAGAATTGGATGAAAAAGCCAATAAAACGGAATATGAAGGAAAATCAAACAACTTAATTTCTCCAGTCAACCAAAAGATAGATAATTTAGAACGATTAATTTTCTTAAAAATTCCCCAGGTTCGATCTGCATTTTATAATATACTAGTTTATTTTAATAATAAACAATAATGTTTTACTTAACTTAAACAGATGGATACTTTTTCTCTGTCGGAATAAAAGTGCCATCTGCTGCCAAACTTGACTCACCCAATTGAATCGAGACATCCAACCAAAAAAAAAAAAAATATTATTATAAACATGGACACTCATGACGCCATCGAAAATGTGATATTGAATGATACTTTATTTTATAAAGTAAACATTAAACCTAATGATAACTAAAAAATAATGATTGTATTGGGTAAAATTCAAACACTTTACAACAATTAGAATTTAAATTAAAAAAAATTTAATAGCAAAAAAATATAACATAAATTACTGGTACTAGTATTATTTCCTAAATTATAATATTGCGTTTCTGCTCAGCGCAAATAAAAATTTGGAACAATGAAAAAAAAATTTATAACTAAAGTATAAGGAATCAAAAATGTTGTTTACATGTAACGTGTGTCCAAACAAACCTAAAAGTTTTGAAACAGAAATAAATTAGTCAAAGTTTAATGAAAATGCTATAATTTTTTTATTAGAATTTTAGAAT
>JAQGAY010001463.1:0-14198 GCA_034698085.1 Polydesmus angustus | reverse complement strand
ATTATTTTTAACTAAGACTTTATAAATGAATTTGTAATTTAGGAGGAGGATGTTTCGGATGAGATTTGCGTTCGACGTCACGATAAGTGCGAACAGTGCGAGAAGAAGCGATTTATGAATTACAAAATAAATCCTTTGATTGGTCGCCGGACTCGCCAAACACGAAGCGACAGTCGAGCGGATAGCAGCGGAGCCAACACTCCGGATCCACTTTCGCCTCACATGGCGGAACATCACGATTTCTCTCACATCACGCCTCCTTCTACCCCGTCGCTGGTGGTGACCAGCGGTGAAGAGTGTCACGGACTAGGAGGAGGAGCAATGGCTGGGGGAAGTTTATCAGCTCGCAGACGGACTACTTCTTTATCGAAGCGGGACCGAATGAACGAGGATTTCCGGGTGCCGACTCCTGATATATTTTTGGAACCAGTCGCGCCGTGGGATTTGAGAACTTTCCCTCTCAACGACGACGTTTACGAATTAATGGTTCAAGAATCGGTGTATCACGAATCTACTAGCGGACCTGAGGACAACCTAATCGGCAGTGAACAACAAAACGAAGAGAACAACGAGGAGGCGGGGTTCAAAAGCGAATGGAACGAAACTACGGACGCTTCTTCGGCTTTGGAAGCGGTGGTTGTCCCACCGCCACTACTACCACCACCAACGACAGAACCTCCTCGCGACGACCCGGATTGGGTGCCAACTAATAAAATTGCGGATGGGGGTGCCGATGTGAAATCGTCACCCCGATCACATAGTGTCGTTCTCAAATTAGCGAAAAGGTAAACAAAAAAAAATTTATATAAAAACAAAACAAACGCGAAAAATCTATAGATTGGCCCGTCCCAAGCACTGTAAAATATGATTTGTAATGTAGTTCTTTATTTCTTGCGTTGTTTTTTTTTTTTTTCATTTTTTTTTTGTTTAATTTTTTTTTTGTTATGTAATTACCAAAGTTGATTTTCTTTAGCTCTCCGTTACATATTCGTAATTCTGGTGAATGGAGTCTTGAATCCGCGGAAGAAAAATCTGGCTTATAAAATGCCTCAAAAAGAAAAATACAATGTAGATAGATACTCGAGATGTCGAGAATGTAGAACAAGAAAGATTTGATCCGAATCTAATCAAACAAATTTTAAGAAATATATTTTGTAAATATAAAAGTCAAAACTTTCTACATTTCATTTTATTCTGAACATTTTTCTAATGGAAATTTTATCCTATTTGGATTGTTTTCTTATCCCTTACGCGCTTTATCTGGTCAAGTTTTTTAATCGGACATCTTTAGTCTCGCGTTAGAAATATTTTTTTAATCTTAAATACGTTTTCTCGATACTCTTATTATCGGACGACGCATTTTCTCCGGCAAACTTTTCGGACTTATCTTCCGCGGAACTTTAAGCTCTCCGATTCTCATGATTATCTTTGAATTCGTTCTAATGGGACGTGTGGCACACGGCCAGTATACCCTTTTCGCGTACCACAGGAGTAGCTACTTTTTTTTGTAAATCTGTAATTTGAAAAAAATATCTTTAAATGAAAAAAAAATACTATCTTTGCTTTTTCAGACACCGTTGTAACTTTTTTTCATCATTTTCGTATTCTTACTTTTTCTTCTTATTAGTTTTTCTTCCTTCCCTTCCCCTTTTCATAATGTAAATGTCAACAGATCAAAGCGTGAATGTTTCTTTTTTTTTGTTATCTTTTATTATTTTTTTTTTCAATTATTGTACGTATGTGTGTATTTTTGACATTTAGTGTGAGAGAATGAGAGAGAAAATATTGCCCGATATCGGGAGATTAAAAAAAAATACTGTATATATTAATATCAGACACAAAAAAAAATTTGCTTCAATGTTTCACCATACATTGTTAAACGTTCATCATTATATAATTCTAATAAAGATCAATTTAGCACTTAACATAAAATATTCGGTCGTGCGAACGTCTTGAGGCTTTTCCTTTCGAGCGATTCCCTAGGGATTGTGTGCTCTCATTAGACTTGCTTTCTCCATGCAAAGTGATCTTAAAGCTACGGTAGAATTTTAACGGAAAACATAAAACTCAATCCAACTGTTTGTGGGATAATGGTCTACGAGACTACGACCCTTGACAGCTTCCAGCTAAGAAGCAGTGAAGAGTTTTTGGAGACTCGTCCAGGGATCAACAAGGCAAGTACAGTATTCTACTCTATTGATTTGAGCTTTTGTTATGCATTTTAAATACGGAATAAAACATAATATTTAAAATTATTTACTGAGCCGTTTTTGAATAATATGTTTTGCAATTCACTTTTTTTTTCTAATGATGTAAGATACCTTTATAGATTTGAATTATTATGAATTAAATATTGGAAAAAGAGGTAAAACTCACGTAAATCTCGTAGATACAGTCCTAAATTTGGTGGGAACAGTAATTCTTAACGTTTTTCTTGTTATTACTGTAGCCTACGTAATTTTCTTACATTTTCTTAATAAAGCTTTGATTTGTTTATGCAGATTCAGTTTTATTATGGGAGATTTCGTTAATTTTGAGGTTCCATTCAACTCGAATTACTGAGGCTCTGCTACAATAATTTTTAATTGATTTAAATGGTGTAAAATTTTACGATTTCATATTTTCCACTACCGGTACTGTAGCCTACTTTAGTTAAGCTTACATTTCTGAATTTTTCAAAGTCTTAAAATTATTCTAGACATTTCATTATTGTTTACTTGTCAATTTTAAATTGTTTCATTTTTTTTTTTTTTTGAAAAATTTTAACTCACAAACCTGTAGAAAATTAATTATTTTAAAATGAGGATTATTAATTTACACTTTTGTCTTATTTAATTTTTTTTAAAGTAAAAGATGAAAGAAATATTACATTGTTGCAAGCAATTTAACCATAATTGTTAAATTTAGTTACAGTACTAAATTAGAAAATACTGTACTTAAACCTATAGAGGAGTATAAATTTCGTTCAAATTTATAAGACTAGTGATAATACGGTACTGAAATTGTTTATCAAAATAGTACAGCAGCAATAATTTTTCACGATCTACTTTGACCCACCAAAATAAATACAATAAAAATAATAAGCTACATATTTATAAAATTAATAACTCATTGATTTTTACCTTAAAGTCGAAAATCAGCTGATCTCAAAACTATTTGAAGGAAAGTTGACGTTGAGGCATTGAAGAGTTGAACTTATTCCTTTTAGATGTTTCAAAATATTTTACACTTTTCACCGTTTTCTTATTTTGTTTGATAAACACACTTTTTTAATCTTTTTAATATAAATTTTATGAAACAAACTACTTCACCGTATGTAAATAGCGACTGCCTAACATCTTCTACATCACTGTTTAAATGGCAATGAGAATACAATTAAATAATTACAGTTTTAATTAAATAAAACGTTCTATAAAGTTTATTTAAGAAAATTTTATTTATTTTTATTTGCAAAAGCTTTTATAATTTTTAGCCATAATACAATATATTAATTATTATTTTAAAAAAATAATAAAAATACGTGAGATAAGTGCAACAGTGGATTAATATCATAAATTTAAAAAATAATCCAGAAATTTCAAACTTTCATGAACTACATCTTCTCAGCGAAAGAAAATTAAATTTTATTGTAATTTTATAAGTAAGTTTTTGTATAAACAGAAAAAAAGTCGGAATAATCCTGCAATGTAATTATTTTAAATGTATTAATTTTATCTATAAAAATAATGAAACAAAATTAAATTTGAGGCGTGGTAAAGGAAAATAATCAAAATATATGCAGTTTATTTTAAAGAATAATGTAATAAAATTAATTTTTTGAATCTTTATAAAAATTCAAGGATATAATATAATTAATAATAATAATTAACCAAGAAATTTTTATTTCGGCCTTGAATTACGAATATTTCGCTTTGGCACTCAACGCCTCGCTTAAAGATTTTTATCGACACTAGCGACACTGTTAACCGTTGTAAGAAATAAAAGCTCCGTAATCAATTTTTGATGTAAAAAATTAACTTTTTAGATCTATTTATAATTATTATTATCGGTAAATCTGTAATTATTTCCTAACCACGTTATTCATCTTAAAGTGTGTTTTAAATTTCAGAATTAAGGAGGAAGCTATTAGAAGCGCAATCTGTAGCCCAATTTGAAAACCGAGCTCAGCTGAGAAAGCACCCATTTTTTAAGGCCACAATTTTGCGGTAATTATATTTTTAAATTTATTTATTCAAGTCCACGCACGAGTATAAATTGAAATAATAAGCCTCGAAATCTAATTGATTAATGTACGTGCTTGACACGGGTAAAAATAAAATTCATTAAATAAAAAAAGGAGTCAACAGATGTAGGCGACAGATGTAAATAAGTGAGGTCATTCAAATAATTAAACATTGCTCCAAATCAGGTCTTTGTACTGTTTTCCGACGGTTAACAATTTTTATCTTATCGGGGTTTACAGCATTGTAAAATCACGTGTTTTGAGAGAAATTAACGAATGGTCCGTAGTATACGTGTAGTTCTTGTGGTTTAATAAATGGGGCAAAAGTCGAATGGATGACCCTACGAAAAACTGTACATGTATTTGAATGTTAAATTTCTGTTTAGGTGCCGTTTGATGTTTGTGAAAAGAATGAATCTGACGTATGTGTATCTATTGTAAGAAAGTTCGAAGATAAAAGATGCGTCCGGAGGAAATTCAAGCCACTTCTGGATACCCCAACGTTCCTCAAATTTTAGAGAATTATATCGCTGGATCTCGAGGAAATGCGGGGCAGTTATCTCCAGTGAGAAGATTTTTTTGTCTGTTTGTCACCTTTGATTTTTTATTTACCGGTCTTTTATGGCTCATTTGTTTAGTAGTGAGTGAACATTTTGACAATGTAATTGAAAATTGGTCCGAATTTAATCATTTTTGTTTTGGCAGATTTCAAATCAAACTTTGTGGAGTGCCATTCAGCAACAGGTTGTGCATTATAATGTTTATCATTCATTATTTGATGTTGTGGTAATTTTTTTTTTTTTTTTGGAAATTTATTTCGATGCATTTTTAATACCGTACTTATTAAATTATTTTTAGATGCTCTCAGCTGGGAGGTGTATAATTTTGTTGCTTTTTTACGGTTTAATTCATGTTAATCATTGGTGGATCGTTGCTGTAAGTTGTTATTTTTATTACAATTACCTACATAGTTTTATTTTTTTAATATAAGTATGCATGATTTATTTGGTGATTTTTTTTCTCCTCAGCTTACTACTGTTGCTTCTAGTGCCTTGTTAGTTACTAAAGTGTTTTTCTATGATGTAAGTTGTTTTTATTTTTTTATCAGTGAGGAACTTGATGTATCGAATTTAATGATAACCAATTATCAACTGTTTGCGAAATTTTAAAATGCTGTCTTTAAATTTTATTAACTGTTGATATTAATGGATTATTTTTTTAAATGCAGTACCTTAACGTTAATGGCGAGAAATTTGAGTGCATAACATGTAAAAAGTGTTGCAAAGATTTCTGACTATAAAAAATATCTACAGATATATTTTTTAGTTTTATCTTTTAAATTTGAAAAATATTATTTTTAAGAGATATTTGCGAAAGCTAGTTATCTAGTAGTACTATATATGAGAAAACTATACATAAGGGAGAGAAATATAAATAATAAATAATGATAAATAGATAAGCACCAAAATGTTGAATTTGAACTGTAAATATCGAAATTTAATGGCGGAGAAAACTGTATATCAAGGTCGCTTTGATTATTTTGAAAACTGAAATTTTAGTCTTAATAATCTTTTAATTCTTTTTTTAGTGGGCGTCTTTGGATTCCAATTCAACTTTTAGTGTGCTATTACTTTTGTGTTCTTTCGTGCTAGCTTGGGGTGAAATTTGGTTGTTGGATTTTCGGGTCATTCCACGAGAAAAACAAGCGATGGATGTAGCATGTAACCATATTATAATTAAGAATTAATAGTTTACATTCATTGTAAAAAAAATTTTTCTTTTAGCATTATTATATCCAGATATTCGAACACCGCTGCTTCGAAATTTTGCTCCATCGTTAGATGAAAGGTCAGCATTCTATTCGCCAGTAGGAACCCCTCCAGGTTGAATTATGTTCCCTTTTACATTTTATTTTTACTTACATTTTGCCTAATTCAATTAGATTCCGATGACGAAGAAGCGATGCTTGCTTCCATCGAGAAAGTAAAATGCTGAGAAAGAAATGGCAGTAGAATTACTTAGTTAACATTAATTTGTAGGAAGGGTACGAGAGGAAGGCCAGAGAAGCATTAAGTATTGCTCTCAGTTTTATACATTCTGATGGATGGGAAGTAGAAACTACTCAAGGATCTGATGTCGTTTACAGTAGAAAAAGTTTTGGGAACAAAAAGATGTACAAATTTGTAGTAAGTAAAAGAAAAAAGGATATGTGGAATCTCAATATGTGGCAGTTTTAAAACTATACATCACATTTTGAAATCGTATTGATTATACGATCATATTTTTCTAATCAAATGCCGAATGCATAGAATTTATTATCTTTTATTTGTTAAAAAAGAAGCAACAAATATATTTTATGATTCAGCTTTTTAACAGCTGTGTTAGAAAATAAAATTAATAATACAGTATTAAAAACAAAAAGAGGGAAAATCGACCAAAACAAAATTAAAATTCACAATAGTTGGGTATATTATTAGAGTCCATAGACGATACAAACAGGTAGGTTATTGTATTGTAGACAATACATACAGTAATAATAAATGTAGCATCTGATAGAATGTGTTGCGCATGTGTTGTCCCAAAACAATAAATTTGGTGATATGAAACAATCTTTTTAAGCTTAATAAAACTGAGATATTGAGTTTTCACTGAAAGAATACTATGCTAACATTAATTAAATTTCAATTTGAAGGGTGACGTTAATGCTTCGGCAGAAATTGTATTTGAAGAACTTTATATTAAAGTTGAACAATCACCTGAATGGAATAAAAGTGTCACCAATTGCAGGGTAAATAATATTGCTCTTAATATTATGCTGCTTTTGTTAATAGAAAAAAAAGACATCAATTAATTTTTGTGGTCTATCTTCAATAACTCTCACTTTTTTTTAAAAAAAACTATTCTTTAAAAATGGTTAATAGGAGACAATTTTTTGGATCAAAACTTAGGTCTTCGTAAAGAAATTTTAAAAAATTATTTATTAGCCATTTTTAAGAATTGGTGGATTTCATGTATCAAAATGGTTATATTAACTTTATTTTGTGCATTTTAGATCATCGAAAATATTAATGAAAATATTGATATTGTATATCAAGTGGCTGCAGACAGTGCAGGTGGAGTTGTGTCTAGTCGGTAAACAAATGTTGATACTTTAAAAAATTAGAATCATCTTTTCAATTTTTTTTAATCTTAAAGAGATTTCGTAAATCTCCGAATGTGGGAAAAACAAATTGATTGTTACGTCTCAGCTGGAATCTCAGTATCTCATAAAAAAATGCCACCAGTGAAATCTTATGTCAGGTAAAGTTTATGTGAACGTTCTTGAATGAATTAAATTGCTGATTCGTATTGCTTGCCATGTTTTAGGGGAGAAAATGGACCCAGTGCGTGGGTTATTGAATTTCTTCCGGGAGATATAAATGTATGCAGATTTATTTGGCTTTTAAACACAGATTTAAAGGTAAGTCTCAGTGCGCAAAAACTTATTTTTTGCAATGAATTTTTATGTTTTATTCCAATTTGTAATCAGGGTTGGCTGCCTCAATATTTGATTGATCAAGCTTTAGCAAAAGTCATGTTAGAATTTGTTAATTATTTGAGAAAACATGTTTCTAACATAAACGTTTGAAGAAAAAAAATCTTATTTTTTAAGTTCCACATTATTTTTTGCCAAAGGAAATTATTAATATTCACATTCAATCATGATGAAGTTCATGTAACTTAAACAATATTGAAAATATTAATTAATACTTTATAAGTATTGAAGCCATGACTGTGATTTCTGACGGAGAACCTTCTTAAGCGAAATTAGGCCATGCCTTGCATAAATATTTTTGCGTCGATATAAAAAATCAACTTTTTATTATAAATCGCAATTTGTTTTAATAATAATAATTATTGGTAGAAGGCTTGAAGCCGTCGCGATGACATGTAGAAGTCATGTTTTTTAACTCAAAAACAATAACAAAATGATATTAAACAATATTCAATTTGTTTTTATTAAACTACCCTATTGACCTCAATGATAACTTTCCGCGTTGCACATACAAGTAATGTAAACATTTCCGTTTACTTTTATCATTTTTTGTATTACGTTTTTAACTGGGAGCAATTTTTTTTACTTTAAAAATGTCTTTCTTTACAATTTTTTTTTTTCTTTTTACAAAAATAGTTGTGAGAGGGGGTTTTTTTTTTTTTTTGTTTGAAGAGAATTTTTTTTTGTTGAGTTTAATGGTTCGTTATATTCCACCGGAGAGACGATTTATATGGAAGATAGAATTGCTTTTCAGTTTAAATACAGATGATAGTTTTATTAAATGTGATACAAAAATAGATGAGGAATGTGCGTTACAATAACAAATAATATCAAAAAACACAAATAATTACAATAAATAGTGCAAAACGTCATTTTGTACATAACAATTTGTTGTTCTTTTCTTAAATAATTTTAGTTGCTATCAACGTTTAAATGTTGTCTCGAAGTTTGCGTATTAGTTATACTCGGGGCATCGTTATGCTCGGGTTTTCTAATATTGTAAACGTTTTCATTGGAGTCTGATTGAGCCAATTGAGCAGTTTGCGACTGGTAGTGTTCAGCTGATGATGGACTTTGAATCTCGTATGTTGGAACGTAGGTTTGACTGGCGGCGGCGGTGTCGTATCGATACTTATCGGCCAATTGATAGCTGGGTTGACCGCTTTTTCCCTGCACGTAGCTCACTGGGTTAACGTTCGAATAGCCCCCACTGGAACCGTAAGGGGACATGTAGCTGGCTGAAGGTGGAGAACCGGCGCTGCTATAGCTCCCTCCTCCTCCGTAAGCCGGAGGTGGGGCAGGGGCCGGTGGAGGAGCGGGAGGGGGTCCTCCTCCTTTGTTAAGCAAAGCCGTGGCTATGTTGAGCAGAGGTCCAAATAGCATCGAC
Organism: Polydesmus angustus; assembly: GCA_034698085.1. Classification (NCBI taxonomy): domain Eukaryota; kingdom Metazoa; phylum Arthropoda; class Diplopoda; order Polydesmida; family Polydesmidae; genus Polydesmus; species Polydesmus angustus. Next base: position 5,054 of record JAQGAY010001463.1, on the reverse strand, counting down.
TTGAGGGAACTTATCCCGTCGATCTTATCCCCGATCATCTTTCCTAAAGTGGGCTTAGGAGGAGGTGGTGGTGGGGCCATTTCGTAATTAGCGTAAGATCCGTAACCACCGCCATAACCACCTCCTCCGTGACCACCGCCGCCGGTAATGGCGTTTGCGATAGAGAAAAATGTTGCTGATACAGTCGTTGATAACACCCAACAAGTGAAAAACACGTAGAAAACACTGAACATCTAAAAAAAAAAATTAAACAGGAATATTTTTAAGTTATTTTTAAAGAAAATTATTTACGGTACCGTACAAAGTTATTATCTACAAAGTTATTACAAGTAATATCTAATTTTTGTCGTTTAATTAACCAAGTTGAGTAAAAACTAGATTTGCTAATAATTTCGATGTTACATTAAGAAATTAAATTTGAATAGTATTTTTTTTTATGTTTCAGTTATTAGGTGTAGGCCTACAGTATAATTATTAAAAATGAAAGTACAGTAATTAATTTTTTTTTTATAAAACTTTAGGCAAAACACTTTCTATAAAATAACGTTTAAATTTATTTACGTTAAATTTTTTTTTACCGAAAATAGAATTAAATGGAATCGAACTCAAATTTTACACATTAAAGAATACCATATAATAATACATATTAAAAAAGAAAATTAGTAATATTCAACTGAAATAAATATTTTCTGGTTCCAAACAAGTTGAAAACCAAAAGTAAAATTTTTTAAAAAAAGGATTAGAAAGAAAACTTTCAAAAATGAATTAATTATCATAAAATTAAATCAAGTATAATTATTTCAGTTTAAATAAATAACCAATTGATTTGGCACATATGTTGATAACAACGTTAAAAATACTTACTCTAAATCCCATTTTCATGACTGTCGTCTACCTGATAACTAGTTAACAAAAGAAATTAAAGAAAATTGGGAGAGAAAAAAAAAGTAGTGTTCGATGAGTGTTTGAGATGCGTCTGATCCTCAAAAATTGCAGACATCTTCTATTTATGCTGTTTGCAGAAATCAGGAAATAGCGTTTTCCCCCTTAATTGAAGGGGGAATGAAGTGGGCAGGTAAAAGAGGAGGCTTCTCAAGTGGGAGGGTCACGTGAACAACTTTTATCCACCTTTTCAATGCGTTTACAACAATTTCTTGTGCAAAGCTCACGCAAATCTTTTTGGACACATTTTTTTTTGTTGTTATTTCTTTTCTCCGACTTTCTTTTTTCTCACTTTTATTTTTCGTTTTGTGATTCTTCTTTTCTTTGCTTTTTCTACTCTATTGGGGTGTCTATTAACATGTAGCATACACAGTTTTGTATTATTGAAAGGTATTGTAAGAACAGTCTAAAAAGAACATTATTAATTATTTTTTTTTTAAAAAAAATATGAAGAGGAAAAATTGAATTAAATAACAATTGTCATAATTGGAACTTTGATAACGGAACTTTATTAGTAATGCGGCATAAAATTCAGGAAGTTAGACGTCATTGTGTAAAACTAATAATTAATTAATATTTTGTTTGGTCAGTTGCATCATTTTTTTTGATACCATATTTTTTGAAAAATTGTAGTTATTAAAAGGTGTGTTTTTTTAAAGAAAAACCACTAAATTAAAAATAATTGATTTTTTGTGCCAAGAAAAAGAGCTTTTTTATTTATTTTTTGAAGTTCGTTAAAACGAAATTTTCGTTTAATTTATCTACTTAAACTTTTATCTAACTAGACTGAAGTGGTTATATAATTTTTTTTATCTAATATCTAAACCTAATATTATGCACATGATTTTAACCTATTTTTTTAAGTAGGCGTTTTTAAATACCTTTAAATTTTGTTTAATTGTTTAGTTTTTGTACAAAAAAAAAATTTGTTTTCGTGTTTAATATGAATAGAGGAAAAAACATTACAAAAAGTGTACAATTTCAAGAAATGCTTGTGTTTATTTGAGGAATGTTCTTGTTTTCTATTATTAATTATTATTACATTGAAAAGCTTTAATTATTTTTTTTTCTTTTACTCTCACTTTTCCTCCTCATTACTCGAATTATTAAGGACAATAGTTAAGGGCGGATTTTAAGGTCACTCGCAAATCAATTAATTAATCATTTCGATTTAATGAAAGTTTAAATTTTTTTATAATGATGCCAGAAAAATGAGAAACTGGTTATAATATCATATTAAAAAGCGACGTTTACAGCTTAGATTTCTTTTATAGTTATTGTTAAATTTTAGAATCAATTAATTTCAAAGTTCAGTTTAATTAGAGCGTTCCTAATAATGATTAACCTATGATTGATTAGAATGGTAATTATAATTATATGGCTCGTACCCGTATACCGGTACATTAAAAAATTCAAGATTGAATTTAAATACTGTACCTGTAAAAGATTTGTTATCAATTATTGATAAAAACTCTTAAATTCTATTTAAGTTAAACAAATTTAAAATAATTGATTTTTAAATACAGTACCTACATTTTATAGTGAAAGAACACCATCCATTCAATCTAAAAATATAATATAATTTTACAAACAAAAATAAATACAGATTATATGTTTGGCTTTTTTTTTGTTGTTGTTGTCGTTAGATTTCATTTTTGCATTGATTTTAGTCTAGAACATAAATTTAGCTCAGTTCTATTTGTATTTTAAAACATATTATTAAAAGCATTTTACTCCAACCATTTCGATGACGTCTTCCGGTTAGATTGCCGCAGTTACCGGTAAATAATAATATCACAGATAACTTTTTTAATTTCACGTTTTTAATGGGGGAAAAAAAATTTGTTACAAATACAGTAATTTTATAAATACGGCAATTAAATAAAATGCGCTTAAATAATAAATTATATTCAATAATAATTATTATTATTGTTATTATTATTTCTTAAATTATTATTGTTGTTGTTGATTGTTTGACTGGCGTCGGCTTTCTTGGCGATTGTTTCTTGGACATTGCTGTATCCGTTGGAATATCCTCCTCCCCCGTGTCCTTGGTTTCCTCCTCCGTGACCATATCCTCCTCCACCGTGTCCGTAACTTCCGGCGCCGTAGCCTCTTCCGTACTCGGGAGCGTTGTAAAATTCGTTGTTGAGGTTCAATCCTAGTTTCACTCCGAATCCAGTTAAACTTCTCAGAACTTGTCTGAGAACATCTCCAGTTATGGTACCCAAGAGACCTCCGATGATGCTTTGCTGGCCGTGTCCTCCTCCTCCGTAGCCAGAAGCACTACCTTCCAGATCCGGAACCAGAAGAGGAACCGAGTCCTGGGTCTTGTACGGAGAGGTGGGTTCGGAGTCACTTACCACTAAATTATTACCCAATGGGTGAGCGCTACATATCGAAAAGCACGTCGCCAACAATAAGGCCAATGCGCACATCTAATAATCAGGAATTTAAAAAATTAGTAATTAAATAACAGTTACACTACGGTATGTAATTTTGTGAGATGAATTTGATTTAAGCAGTTCGAAATTTAATGCGAATGTTTTTTTTGGTAAAACAAGTAGAAAAATATTGACGTAAAATCAAGAAACAAAATGTATCAAAATTAAAAAAAAAATAGAAAAATGTCAAGTTAAAAGCAACAAACAAATGAACAATAATTTGAAATTATTGACGAGAATATTTTAAAGTTAAATTTTAAAAAAAATAAATAAAATTGTATCTTACTGTGCTGAAATTGCCATTTGCTGTTGAAACTTGAAAGTTAAACATTTTCAATGAGATAAGTTTACTATTGCAACTCTGGGATATGATTTTGTATTGTTGATATTTGTGGAGCGAGTGAATACATTTTCCGAAAATGATGTATGTTTATATACTTTTCAAAAACTGTTACCCGTAAAAATTGCACAAAAAAAATAATAATAATAATATATGGGCGCAAGCGCAATAATAAGGTATCATACTACTGCAAATTAACTTTTGTGGTCATTTATTGTTTATAGGAAATCAAAACTTTTCCTTTCAAAAATCTTTATTACTCGTTGAAACATTTTACGAATCTCCACCCTCCATCCATCCACTTCCTCTTCATCATCCACCCTCGCGCAGGTATTATTAAGCGATTAGCATCGTTCTGGATGAGAGGGTAACGCTTTTGTTCAAAGGTGTTTATATTACTTTAATCAACACTTTCTATTCTTTTTTTATATAATAATAATTTATTACGGTTTTATTACAAAAAAAACAGCGTAAAATTTTCTCATATTGTTTTTAATAAATTTTTGTTTGTTTTCAAAATACGTAATAAGGAAACTAATAATTATTTGTTCTCTATCACCTTTATTTTTAGCTTTTCTATGTTTTATAAAATATGATACAAATCAACGAAAATCATTAAAATTTTCTTATTGTGAAAATGATATTATTTATATAATTTGAGAGTATAAGTAGACATAAAGTAGCCTACTCTTATTAAGTAGGCCTACATTTCAAGTTTTTTTTTTTATTTTAAAAAAATTTGCAAAAAGTTAGTGTTACCAAATTAAAAAAAAAAATGTTAATCCCGGGTATAAAATAATATTAACTAATTTAAACAATTGATCTTTTGCTGATTCAATAATTGGGTGTGGAAGGGAAATGCGGTGGGAGGAAAATGAAAATATTATTATAATACATTATTTTTGTGAATGATTCTGACGATTATTAAACTAAATTACGTAGAACAAAATATTGATTTTTTTTTAAAGGAAAAGAATTTTTTTTTTACACAAGGAACGAAATAAATGCGATTTATATGGCATTCATTCTGCGCATGTGCAAAGTCGAAATTGATATTTTCCGGGCTTTTTGATAACTATATAAACAAAATCAAACTTGGAAAATACACAACATTCAATTCATCTACAAATACTAAAAGGGATTAGCCAGCTATCAATAATTTCAATTGAAAATGTTTACGTTTCAACTTTCATTCGCTAAAGTAAGTACCATACATTGAGATTTATTTTTTGAAAATATTTCTAAATTTCTTTAAATGCTTACGATACTATAGAATTCTAAAACGATCTTAAATTTTATTTTTCTTCTATCTTTTGCTCCTCTTTTAA
>JAQGAY010001462.1:0-14198 GCA_034698085.1 Polydesmus angustus | reverse complement strand
GCGAAACGCAAACTGGAAGAAGAGGAGGAGACGGAAGAAGCGTTTAAAATGCCTCATCTAGATAGCGGTGGTGGTGGTGCGAAAAATCCCAAGAGCAATCGGGAGTATATCGACAGTCGTCAATCCGTCTTCGACGCTTCCATTGAAAAATTAACTAGTTATCGCCAGACTCCCGATCCCTCCTTAAGACGTTCGGTACTCATCTGCAATACGTTGAGAACTTTAGAGAGAGAGATGGTAAGCGAAGGTCTCTCTCCGAGTCCGCCAGTCACTCTCCTTCCTCCCATCGAAACGGACAAAATGACGCTGGATCCTCTCCCGGGCAGCAGTTCGGCTATGGAGTGTTATTCTTCCTCGTCCACTTCCACGATTTCTTCACCCTCATCTCTGGTTTTGTATTTCGGGGGCGGTAATAGCGGCGGAAACGGAAGTAGTAGTAGTAGTGGTGGTGTTGGCGGTAGCAACGGTAACTTAGTGACGGCGGTGGAAGCAGTGCCGTGTAGAGAAACCGAGATGAGATTTGAAAAAAATTTAACTGATCTCGATGCGGTTTCAGGTCGAACGACCCCTTATCCTCCTCCTACTCCTTCTTTGAATAATAATAATACTAGTTTGTTAGATTTAAATCCGAGTCGGACGATGTGGGATTCGGCGCACGAAAACTCTTCCTCATCTTCTTCATCATCCTCCTCTTCCTCGGTCTCCTCTTCGGCGGGAACCGAAAGGGCGTCAACGACTATCAGCTGGAGTTCGCTGCTCAGTTTTCCCAGTCAAAGCGAGTTGGTGACGACGAACTTAAACGGTCACGACGACGAGTGGCCGGCTAATAACTCCGTGTACGAAGCGGATATTAACTGCGGGCCAGATGGTAGTAACGGTAGCAGCTCGGGGGGCGGTCCTAATACCAGCCCGAGCGCCAGTTCCGATTCGGGAATTTCGACGGCGAGCGACGAGATTTTTGGTGATATCGATTTATCACTTTATGATTTTGATCTGCTTCCTCTCTCGCCTCCCAATAACAGGGCAGCTCCACCAAGCGCCGAGGAACTTTTACGTTCCTTTCCACCACAATTTGCAGGAGGACCATCCATCCAGTTAGCGTCACCAGCAGTCAATTCGGCTTCCTCGCTCATGAACTCTCCATCATCGCTGTTGCCATCGTTTAGTATTCACACTCCTAGACATACGAGGAGCTACGAAAGCATGTGCGAAGATTACGATCATTGCATGATGGTAATTTAATTTTTAAATCATTTTTTATTCATTTTTTTTTTAAATTTACAAAGTGAAATTAATTGTTGGAAATAAATTTTTTTAGCCCGCTCCACCCTGAATACCAGGTTTTTAAGCTGTTATTCATCATCGCGTATGCTTTTTTTTCTGGAAGTGCGAAGCATTGGAGACGGTAGTGAATTCGAAACAAACGCCACCGATCACTTTTATTTTTTTAAATTCTTTTCTTGTTTTATCATCATACACAATCGATCTCCAGAATTTAACTATTTGATCCTTTTCAACTCGTGTGGGAAGTTTTTTTTTTGTCTTCAAAAGTTAAACGGTATTTTTATTATTACGTTTTTATAAATTTGTTAGCTCATGTTCAAGAGCTTTATTTAATTTTTGAATTTTTTGTTTCGTCATCGTTACTGATCGTTACCGTGTTTCAACCCTACGCCTCACCATAATAAACGAAATAATAAGTCATTTTGCGAAGCCAAAGAGAAACAGGAGGAAAACTAAATATATACTGTATATATATTTGTTTGAAAAGTACTGTACTTAAGTGCATTTTTATCTATTCTCTCTCTACAAAACAAAATCAAGCAACAACCAAGCGGTGCCTAACAAAATCGAAGGAAAATCTGAACCACGTACGTGGAGTGGAAGTGTGGAATTTTATTGTGAATTTAAAGCACGGTGGCTTATTGATTAAGCCTTTCTCAGTCAGAAGCCAATTCTGGGTCACAATCATCACCCGAAAAACAAAACATTTTTTCTATACAAATTATATCTACATCTTATCTATATTATATATATATTAAAAAAAAGAGTATATGATGCCATAGCGGTAATTAGTGAAAACAGAAAAGATTTTTATATATTTACAGTAAGAAAACGTAATTTTTTTACAGATTGGAACAATCCTTGTCCCTCAACAGAAACATTTTTTCCCCTCTCCATTTAAATTAAGTCTTTGGCAGTTTATTTTCAATTTGTTTATTGTAATTCAATTCTCCTTTCCTATCTTTTTTTGAGATTTTTAACGAAATGATATGACAGCTTTTTTAATTGTTGCGGAGCTGAACTTTTTCTCTTTTTTATTCCATGCTAAATAGAATAAGACGGAGTTGTAGGGTTAAGAAGCAGAGATTATGTGACGTGAGGTTTTTTGTGTTTTATTTTATTGGCAGGTTTATATAGACCAGAAGTGCCTATTTGGCGAAATTTACGAGAGGTATCTCAGGCTGGCAGTACAAAAATTTCAACTAAAATGAAATATTAAAAAAAAAAAAAATTATGAAACGACAAAAAAAAAAAATTGTAAATGAAACAAATCGAAAATTTGTTAAGTTTAATATTGAATCGGTACAACGATATTGGAGAACAATACCGGACGTTAATTCAATTGAAATTTAGGGGGAGGGGAGGGAAAATTATTTAAAACAAAGTACAGTATATTTATTTTCTCATTGAAAAATGACCTGTACTTCGTTTCCATTAGTGGCATTTACAGTATGGAGATATTTAAGCGCGATTTGCTAGTTGGGGGAATGGGTCGGGATTATCAGAAACTTTGATATGCAGAGTTATATGCTTAAAATGAATAAAAAAATAATAATAAAATAGAATTAATAGTAAAAGAAAATGCATTTTATATGCCAAGTACAACAATAAGTGAATAATTGTTATATTTAATTTTAAGAATTGAAATAATGCTAAAGCTAATGTAAACGAAGTATTAGTGAATTTTTGTGAAGTGTTGATCTCCAAATCGTGTAAAAAGTTGGTGAACGCGATTTCTAATTGCCTTCAAATAAACCCACCCATTACACAACAAGCAAAAAAAAAAAAAAAAACATTCATAAAACGTTAAAAAAAAAATTGTAAATAAAATGTAATATATATTATAGGAAAAAAAATATTGAAAAAATTCTTTAAAAAAATGAAAAGTATTTGTATTATTTAGCAATTAAATAAACCGAGCATATAAATATTAATTATATACCCTGTAAAATATTAAAAACAAAGCCACAATTAACTTATGTACTTGAATATTTTGATCCTATTAATTCTTCTAACTCGTTAAACCTTTAAAGTTAAAAAAAAAAAAAAAAGTTATAAGTTTTTATCCTAATTTTTGTCTCGAGAGCATTTAGCGAAAGATATTTCTTGTTGGTTACCACTTGAAAGAATAGATTATATTCCAAAGCACTCGTTAATTAACGTTAGCACAATAAGGCAGCAAAATTTAAATTTTGGAAGGAAAAACTAAGTATTAAAAAAAAAAACCAGAAAAAAAATATTTTTATTTCACCAATTCTATATAAAAGTGTATGCATAGGTTATTTGGTAGGTTGCCATGGTAGCCAACTCGCAGAAATCTTCCAGGACGGTGTGTTAGATGCAAGTACTGTACTATAAAAAGTGGGGTGTCATTCAAAATGGTACGGAGTACGTGTTCGCTCTTACACCAAAGTCAGGCTCCTCCTATTATTGATTAACATTACTGCTGCTCGTGCTAGACATTCACTGGTTGCGACTTCTATGCAGTGCAGCTTTAATATAATAGCCAGCTATATTATATATTTTTCGGGGGGTTTTCAATAATCCAAATATTTTGGTTGGTCACATTACAATTTTTGATTGCCAATTTACTACGATATTTTTTATTATTTTGAAAAAAAAAAATAATAATTTGTTCATTTTCCTCTGGAAATTTATAATTCAAGAAAAGCTATTTTTACACAAATTGTTTGCTCGGAAAATTCAAATACAGGCGTGATAAATGTATTTAATTTAATTAGTATTTTTTAAATATTTTATTACTTGCGGCTAAGTATATGAATAGAAATTTTATGTTGATGTTAGTAATGTTCTTCCTATGCTCAGGCAACCTTTTTCGCTAATAATGGTTACCGATAGACAACGCTGTTGTCTTTTGATTAGATTTTATTATTTTGTCGCAGTATTTTTTAGAAGAAGGAAGAAATTTTATGAATATTAGTTTTTTTTAAAAAATAGAAGAAAAAAATTGTGGATAAAAAAAAAATTATAATTCGGGCGAAATAATTGTTTGTTTTTTCTTTTTTTTTAAGTAATTTATTGATTGATTATTATATAATAATTATGATGAAATTTAAGATACTGAAGATTATCTTATGTTAAACGATTATAGAGAGAGGAAATGTTATTTGGGATAATTATTATGAGCGAGCGAAAGTTTGTTAGAAAAGTGATTGCTTTTATATTCTATTGTATATTGTTGCTTATAGACATTTAAATATTGAGAAATTAATCATAAGAAATTCTTCACTTTTAAAACATTGACTTCATGCAATACTTTTACATTTCAAAGCAAAATATTGAAAAAAATAAAGATATATAATTTTTTACGAAAAACAAAATAATAATAAAAAAAAAAAGTGAAAAGAAAGAAAAACTTGACAAATCCAATTGAAACTTTTTTATCTATCGATCATTAATAGAGGCCAATTATAAATAATTATTGCGAATTGGATTTGCCAAAAAGATTATTCATACAAGTATATTCTAATGTACATTATAATCTTACTAATACTATTATTACGAACGATAATTACGAATAGAACAAAGAATTTATGATAATTATGTTTCATTCACCTTGTGTGTTTCTTTTTTTTATTTTTCGCCATACGATATAATTATATTCATTTTGTTTTTATTAACAAGTACCTTAACTGGAATTTCAAAGTGGGATCTTTTTTTTTTTTTCTTCTTTCAATTACTTTTTTTCTTTCTCGTTATTTCTATTCCGATATCTAGTCATCTGATTGATACATACAAATAATTTTTTCAAACAAAAATTGAACGAAAATTTATTTTTTTGAGAAAAAAGTAACTTTTGAAAAGCCTTTTTTTTTTTTCGCACACTTTGAACAGTCTATTCTTTCAAACTCATTTAAAATTATTTTGAGTTTTTAAGAAAAAAGTTTAACGTTAAACAATTTATATGTTTAATCAATAATTCTTCATTCTAAAACAAATTCTCAGATCTAAAAGCTCCAAACTGCGAAAAAGCATTTGTCATGAAAAACAAGATAATGTACTTCAAAATAATTTTCAAAAAAGAAATATTTTTATGTACTTCTCTAACGTTTTACGTTTATTATTAAGCTATATTTGTGAATAATTATAACGAACGTTTTCTGATTTTATCGACTCCTGTATTTATATTTCATTTAAAAATGTATGTTTTATTTTTCTCATTGTTTTTTTTTTTTTTTCTTCGACAAAAATTCATGGCGTTATTATTATTTTTTTTTTTGTTTCTCTTACGTGTTTTAAATTTCTTTTTCAATTGTTTTCGAATGTGTTAGTCAAAAAGTTATTATCATTCATATTTAATTATATAAACAAAATATAATATAGCGATAAAAAAACAACTTTTTTATAAATCGTTTTTATTTTGCGAATAATTTTACATTTTCAGATTTTTTTTCTTATAGGCAAGTATAATTTATTTTAATGCACAATCTTGATGTTTTCCAATTTTTAAATTTAATACTTATTTGCGCCGTATTTGCGAATCTTAGATCAATTTTTTATGGTTGTCTTGTTTACTGCTTTGGAATCAACCTTGAAGTAGACTAATACAACTTTAAAAAGAACGCAAGGTACAAATAGCAAATGTCTTACGTCACTACACGGTGTAGTGAGTTTTCTCGGCTATTTTTAACTAAACTTAACAAGCAATATCTTTCGTCTTAAGTCTGGCTAAAAAAAATTCTGAAATCAAGTCTACTAATAAATTAAATTTAATTACGCAGCTCGAATGCGTTTTAAGGAAATTTCATTAAATTCACGTTACGATAATATTTCTTTTTCATTACATTATTATAGTTGAAAGCTGAAACTGCATTTTGATTAATAAAGTATAGTCTTTAATAAGAGTTATCAGAACTTGTTTCAGGAAAGTTATCACCAAAAAACCCAACAGTTTAAAGCGTAAATAAAATTACGTAATATTTTTCTGCAGAAAAACACCGGGTAAAATAATTGATAGGGGGCATTTTTCATGGCAGAATGAAGGTAAATTTGAATGATAGGCTACACCTGAACATTCCTTTTTTTTTCATGTACATTTAGCAATCGTGCTTCTTTCTTAATTACACTGACGACATTGGTGGTTTTTCTTTTTCTATGCATTTCAACTACCTTCCGTTTTTCTTAAGAAACAATTATAAGATTAACTCGCTGTTCCTGGTGCAGATGGTCATTCCTATGACGTCAAGGGAGTTTACATACACTTGAGCTTTACTTAAAGGAAATTTCTTGAAGAAATAGAACATTCTTGAGAAAGAAACCCACTTGGTAACTTGTGATCCGCCAAAAATTGAAAATTTTTGAAGAGTGTCCACGCGGTTTTTTTTTTAATGTGATCGAGTTACAAAAATGAAATTAAAAAGTTTGTTTACGATTCAAAATCATCTTGCTAATGAAGATAACATGGAGGCTTCATCCGTTGACGGTACGAGGGATAAATTAGGAACCAAAAGACAAATTCTTCGAAATTTAGCCGTCATCAGTTTGAGTTTTTTGTTTAGTTTTACGGCATTTAGTGGAACTGTGAATTTGCAAACTTCGCTTAATACCGAAGATGATTTGGGAAATAAAGCGTTGACCGCTCTGAATTTGGGTGCAATTATTTCCAATTTATTACTTTCAACGCTAATGGTGAATAAACTAGGCTTAAAATGGAGCTTAATAATATCTCTAGCCATGCACATCACCTTTCCAATAGCTAACTTTTACCCAACGTGGTACACCTTGTATCCCGGAGCCATCATCACCGGATTGGGCGGAGGACCGTTGTGGAGCGCCAAAAGTGCCTATCTGACTATTTTAGGTGAAAAATATGCCGCGCTTGCTTCTGAAACCGCGGAAGCTGCAATTTCCAGATTTTTTGGAATTTTTTTTATGATTTATCGAGGTTCTACCTTAACGGGAAATGTTATTTCTTCGTTGATCCTACAAAGACCGGCTTCTTCAAAGGCTCAACTACTTCCTCAAGGGATTATATCTCAGCTTTGTGGCTGTAATTATTGCTACCAAGACCTAAACGCGATTCATCAAAAATACCAAACCTCAAATTTTACAAATGCATCGATTTATCAATCTACGAGCGAATTTGTTTCGCTTAATTCAACTAACACAAGTTTTTCTAATGAAGTTTATCAATTTTTAAATTTAACCAACGGTACTGACAATTCCACGGCTGAAGTTTCCGAAATTGAATTTTATAAGCCTACAAACTTTCAAATATATCTCTTATTTGGCGCATATTTATTTTGCGGTATCATTGCTTGCCCTTTAATTGGTTTGGTCAGCAAAGTAGAAACAAAATCTCAAAAGGTGAATAAATCTCAATCAAATGTATGGTCAGTGATGTTGGCGACATTGAACCACATGAAGGACCCGAAAGAACTATTGTTATTGCCCATGGCCTTTTTTAGTGGTGTTAGTTACGCATTTATAACAGCAGATTATTGCGTTGTAAGTATTAAATACTTTTTTTTTTAAATAAATTTAAATAATATTAGTATTATTGATATTATAATTATATTTTCAAAGGGTTTTGTGACTTGTACAGTTGGAATTGATAATGTGGGATACGTGATGACGGCGTTTGGGGCTGCGGCTGGAATTGGATCTGTTGTTGTAGGTCCTTTGCTTAAATATACAGGTAGAAAAGCCATTTTCCTATTTGGTGGAGTGTGCAACATTGGAACTATTATTTGGATGCTGTACTGGCCTCCGTCTCCTCATACTGTTTACATGCTGTATGTGCTGGCTGCACTATGGGGAATTTGCAACGCCATTTGGACATCGCAATTAAATGGTAAAATATATTTATTTTGCACATTTTTATAATATTAAAAATTGTATTTAAATGCTTATTTATCTATTTTAGCTTTTATCGGATTTGTATTCAAAAATGAAAACACCGAAGCCGCTTTCGCTTGCAACTTCATGTGGCAAATGATAGGCAATTGTCTTTGGCATGCATTTAGTATGTACATGTGTTTAGACGTTCAAGGCTATGTCATGATCGTAATGATAATTTTGGGATTATTGGGTTATCTTGGTGTTGAAGTTATATTGTATAAAAATAAATCAGCGAATGTAACTTCAAAACTTGAGAAACCTACCACCTGCGTGACAGCGATCGAGAGAAATTAAAGCATCATTTCTGTTGGTTCCAAACCTACGACCTACGTGACAATGAGATCGAATAAAAATGGACCTTTTTTTAATTTTCTCTCTATCAGAGAAAATGAAAGTATCGAAAATAACTCGTTCACCTTTCGTTCTCGCACGTAACACAAAATGACCTATGGTCACCTCAATAATAATGCAAATACGCATATGTGTGTATATCGCAAAAATAAAATCTTCAGTTTTAAATATTCAGTGGTTGACTGCCGAATTATTATTATAAATAGGCCTATGACATAAGCTACTGTACATTTTGTAAATCGCTTTTTAGTAGTTTTTTCAACGCGGAACTTTAACATTTTAAATCATTATCAAGGTGACAGAATTCAAGTGCATTTTTTTAAAAAAAATAAGAATGACGCGTTTAATAACGCAATAAAAAAAGTCTGTTAAACCAACATTACTCAATGCTGTTGTCACAAACAGGTGGTTGCGTTTTTATTATTTTGGGTTTTTGGACAGTGACTAACCGAAATAAAAATATACTCCCGGAAATTTTTTTATTATGATTATCATAATTATGCTGTAGGTCTAAATGTATTATTTTGAATTTTATAGCGATTAGCCTATTTGGTTAAACAGATAAAATTAACTTTCTTTAAAAAAAAATAATTTTAAAATTTTTGTTTAAAATCAGACTATTCTGTATAACAATACATTAAAAAAATGGATTTCTTTAAGAAGTTTTGTATGCCATCCTCAAACCTCTATTAATAGGCTATTTATTTATTGTTTAGTCGCCAATCGGCAGTACAGGAAATTGGGTTGAGGGGTAAATCATTAAGTAGGCCTATTAATTAGGCATTTTACAAACGATTTACAGGCTAGTTGCATTACAAGTTTTATAAAATAAGCGCATTTTGGCTTATCAACACAGCAGACCCGGCTAATTGTAAACTTATTGAACTTTAAACCTAATTAACGTGTGGCCGAAAAATAAAATCAGACAATAGTACAGTGGCGGAGGAACCATGATAAAGCTTGTTTTTAGTAAGTTTATTTCAAACATCAAATTCTAGTTTTCAATGGATTAATTTTTTTTACTGTAAAAGTACTGGAATTAGCTTATAAACTTAAAAGCACTAGGTACAAATCCTTTTTGTGAGTCGAAACAATTTGTTTGAGGAATTCTTCCATTTTCAGTGTTTTTTGTTATAGTTTGACCTTCCCTAAGTCGATCCTTAAATTACCCGGTAGGCCGGTGCAGCCACCTCACCGAAATTCCGACTTTGCATTTGCCGTATTTTGTTCTGCAACAATTTTTTTAAATAAATATCTTTGAATTGCGCCTAGGGATTAAACATAATGAAAACACAAGTTCTTATAAGATTGCCATTTCTGGTAAGGTGCTGGGCGCAGTTGCACGAACACTTGGCCTACAGTATAGTACCTACAAGAAGGACATTCTGGCCTTTCAAATCTATTTATATTCCCCCCGTTATTTCTATACACTTGAGGTCGGTCAGGATGGGATAACAAAAAGTAAACAATTGCTACCGATAAAGAATTAAAAGTTTTTGAAGAAAACCAATTACACCGTTTTGTAAATGCCAAGATCTTTCTCTTATTCGATTTTTCTCTTACTTTCGATCATACTAACTACCTATAATATAAGGGTCTAATGGTATTATAATAACTATGCCTTCGATGTACCTGAATGTAAAACAAAAGATAAAAACCGGGTGTAAATTCTCCTTTTAAAATCGATTTTGTTTAAATTTAAAAGTTTTGGTCGCAATTTTAAAATTACGCCGATTATCCTGTTTGCTGTTCAAGAACTTATGATTGAAGTGTTTAAAAATATCGAGTACCTGGGCTTATTTTTGATTTCTCGAGTGCTCAAATACCCGGGTAATTTTGTTGGGTATTCAAGTTTTCTTTCATAAAGTATCAAACACTTTATTCCCATTTTTTGTTACTGTAGAATTAAAATAATCACAAATGTTTAATAAAAGCAGTGGCGTAGCGAGGGGGGGGGGGCAGCCGGGGGGCGCCAAAACTGTGGCTAACTAAAGTATTAAAATAATTTTTTTTTTTAACATTAAACTTACAAAATGTATTTTTGTTGAAAAATGTTTAAATTATTTTTTAAACTTTCTAATGATAGATTTAAAAAAAAAAAAATTACCGTATTTACCCCCTTTTCTTTTGTTTATGTGATCTATGAGGTGGACATTTTGTTCAGATCGAAATGACTGTATCCGGTTAACATGATTTTGTACTTTGCATATATTTATATATTTATTATCTCCTAAACAGGGGCAAATTTCAAATAAAAAAAAGACCCCCCCCCCCCTTTACTTTCGATGTTAAAAAAATGATAAAAAAAATTCTATTGATTCCATTGTAAAACACCTTCGATTGTAAAACTCTTTAAATTTCTTAAAATGGTTTAAAAAGGGGGTCGAATAAATACGGTAAGTCTTTTTTCTTTTTAAAAACTAGTAAAACTTTTTGTTCTAAAATAATTGTTTCATTTTATTTGTTTTCTTAAACCTTTTGACTTCACGGCATATTTTTAAGGAAGGTTTCTCAACAATTGTATCAAGAAAACTTAAAAGAGTCCCTAAGCGCAAAGTAGGTTTTACAGAGGGTTCTTTCCTTAAATTTGTCATTTTTCCAAAAAATTACATGGCGAGGCGCAAAAAATCACCAAAATTGGGGAAAATTGCTAAAAAAAATCTTATTACAGTATAGTATTTTGGCAAAAAAGAGTCAAAATTTGTTATTTTTTCCAAAAAAATTTTGCGCCTTGCGAATTCGGCGCTTTTTTATTCCATAACATGCACTTTCTTAGGGGAAAGGGGGGGGGGGCGCAAATAGTTACGAGTATGTTTGCCCTGGACGCCACATATCCTCACTACGCCACTGAATAAAAGTACCGTATTAAACTAAATTTCCTTTAACAATCTTAATTTTATCTTTGAAGGGTAGATTTTATTTAGCCCAAATATAATTTTATAAATGCCGGTGTGTTGATGTTACAATGCAAAGAGCGAATTTATTGACAATAATTATTATTGAGTTTACTGATGCCACTTTAAACTGTACAAATACTATAAATTATTATTATTGAACAATTTAAAACTCACAAAACTTTCTGTTTCCCTGGACTTTCGAAAAACAAACATAATCAATGACAGTATAATCGATCAGTGGGGGAAATAAGAATCTGATATCATTATTAATTACTCGGAATAATTAATTTGAGAAATTATATTATTTAACTTTAAAAGCGCTTTGTATTACTTCTGGACATGTTTTTCAGTTGTTGTCAATTTCATCACTAAGTTACGAAACAGAAAATTAATGCTCCTACTTTTGCAAAATAGTATTTTTTGAATCGTTGAAACTTGATACAATCATAAAATTAGAAATTGAATAAAAATTATTTAAATATTTTTTTTTTTTGTATTTTAAAAACTTTTCGACACGAGTTTAATATTTTGACATTAATTTTAATGTCAAAATGACTCGCATCATGAAATACTATAAACGTCATATTGTTCTATATTTTTTTAATGATGGGAAAATTTACGAACGAAGTGAATCAGACCGACATCAAAGTGACTAAAGTCGGCTAAACACGGAATATTTTTTTTTTATCCATAATTTTGCGCTTATTTACACAAATGCTTTAAATGAGCATGTGTTGCTACCTTGCTACACTAAAACTTTGTTTTGTACAACGAAAACCGAAGTAATGATTCAGATAATATTGCCAAATTAAATAAATACAGCTCATAATACCTGTCATCATTTTCAATATGAATGACGGAATTCAAAATTCAGATGTTCGATTGATAATTAAATTTTTACGTCAGTCAACTCATCAATTTATCTAGGTATAAATAGGACCAAAATTTTAAAACCTAAATCATAATTCCACTATAAACTCTCAGTAGTAGTAGACTATATCCTACAGTACCCAGTACCGGTACTAACATTTATTATTACTTTTTTTGAAAACAAAAGTTTAATTTATTTATCTAAATAACTACAGTACTGTACTGTAATTAATTGTTAGGCTTTGAAAATGAAACTTTCTTATGAGAAAATGTTATTTTTTTTTGTTTTGAGTTTTATTGTTTTTAATTTTGGCATAGCTACTGGGGTTAGTATTTTAAAATTTTAATTTAATTAATTTTTTTTTATTTAATACCTTAATAAATATTATTTGTATTGTCAGCCTGGCCATGCTCTCGGTCATTTCAACGAGCATCACAAACACAACCATTCTGGTAATCACAGTTCCGGTGGAGAAATTAGCCAACCAAATATTGCAGTAGAAACCCGCCATCATGACCACCAACACCATGGCAGTTGGAATCAAACATTAAACGCAACCACTTTAACAAATCAACCAGGAAACAACGTGACTGGAAATGTAAACAAACGCCATCATCATCATCATGGCCATCATGAGCACCATGACCACCATCATAACAATACTACAATCGCGTCTAATTCATCGACGACGCAAAGCGGAACAGTTGCAACCAGCTCTACTCCTAGGCCTACTGGCCAACAAAATGCAACCTCCAGTGGCCGTAGAGATATTAATAAACGCCATCATCATGACCATTACCACCATTACAGTTTGAACCAAACATCAACCACACCTAATTTAACAAATCAACCTGGAAACAACGTGACTAGAGATGTAAACAAACGTCATCATCACAGCAACGAGCATCATAACGATGATCATCATAACCATGGTCATCACCACCATCATAGCAATACTACAATCGTGTCTAATTCATCGACGACGCTAAGCGGAACGGTTGCAACCACCTCTACACCTACTGGCCAACAAAATGTAACTTCCAATGGCCGTAGGGATATTTATAAACGCCATCATCACCACCATAACAGTTTGAATCAAACATCAACTACAACCACTTTGACAAATCAACCTGGAAACAATGTGACTAGAAATGTAAACAAGCGTCATCATCACAGCAACGAGCATCATAACGATGATCATGACAACCATGGTCATCATCACCATCAACATAGCAATACTACAATTGTGTCCAATTCATCGACGACGCAAAGCGGAACGGCAGCAACCAGTTCTACACCTACTGGCCAACAAAATGCAACCTCCAATGGCCGTAGAGATATTAATGAACGCAATCACCATGGACACGATCACCATGGACAAAACTGCACAACAACCACTACAACCCCAATTCCAGTTAATATTAAACGAGCAATTCTTTATCCTCGGGCTTTTACAAATAAAGGAAATAATGGTCAACACAACGAACAAGGTCCATTTTCTGTAAACAATGGCACTTTCGGACATGGCCGGCCATTTCCTTTAAATAACAGCACTGGCGGACAAGGTCCATTTCCTCATCACGGCAATAGTAAAAATTGAAAACAACAAATATTTAAGGCTAGTTTTATGCTAATTACTAGCGCATATAGGCCTATTACAGTGATTAGGCTATATATTTTTAAATTACTGTGCTGTATTAATAAAAAGTATTCTATATAATCATAAATATATATATAACCTAATTAAAATTTTTAAGTTTATTGTTATAGCTACAGTATATTATTGTTGTTTTGAAACTTTATTATAATAATGTAATTGATGTAAACAAATAATTAAAAATTATAATACACCCATATCTCGATATACGGCGCCTTGATATACGGCGTTTTGCTATAACGGCTTTTTTTATTTACGACGCTGTTTCGATTTACGG
>JAQGAY010001461.1:0-14199 GCA_034698085.1 Polydesmus angustus | reverse complement strand
ACGTTGAGTGTTCGTGACGTTGAGTGAGAAATCGCTGCCATCGATTGCTAATAAATCAGCGGCTCAATCCATTCCACTTACGTTACTTTATAACGGGTTTTAGCGTTAAGCGCTTAAAAATATTCAATTAGCGTTTTACGAAACCCGAGAATGTTTACATTGTCTATTTTGCGTCACCGGCGAAGTGAAGAAGATTTTAAGATAAGGAAAAACGAAGAATCCGGAATAAAAAAATACTTAAAAAATTCATCGCTAAACTTTAAATCAGAGGTTAATCGAGATCAATGAGAACATTTAGGTAAACTTCTCAATAGTTGGTTAAAAGCATCGACTTGCTTGACACAACAACTAAAAAAAGGTTTTGCTAAAACCAGATTAAACATTCATCAAACTGATTTAATTTAGCCTATACATTGTATTGCTCAATCTAAAGTAAAGTTTAAACTACTTTACATTAAGTTTAATCTACTTAAAAGTAAATAAAACTTCTTCAAAAGTAGCTTAAACTCCAAAAACGTAGGTTAAACTTCATAAACGTAGATTAAACTTCATTATCGTAGATTAAACTTCATTATCGTATATTAAACTTCATTATCGTATATTAAACTTCATAAATAATAGATTAAACTTCATAAATAATAGATTAAACTTCATAAAAAGTAGATTAAGCTTCATAAAAAGTAGATTAAGCTTCATAAAAAGTAGATTAAACTTCATTTAAATTAGATTAAAATATAATAAAATTAGATTAAGCCGTAGCTAAAAGTAGATTAAATTTTACCTAAAATAGATTAAACTACTGGATAGTAAATAAAAGTCATTAAAAGCAAATTAAACTTCATTAAAAAAAGATTAAACTTCATAAAAAGTGATTTACATTTTATAAAAAGATGCTTAAACACCATAAAACCACCTAATTAATATTTGATGCCTAATTAATTTAAAATTTCCCAAAACAATAACTTCAAACTTAATTTCTTTTATTAAAAAAAAATCATCATAAAACTACAAAAAAACAAACAGAGTATTTACTCTAATAATAAATGCTCGTCCTGATCGCACCAAAAAATCACTTTTTAATTAAAATCCGAGTATATTTTAAAATTCAAACAAAATAAATACATAAATTAAATAAAAAGCTAATAATCTTTTAAATATTTTAGACAATAGTATTTAATTTATTGTTGCAGGAAGAAATTGAGTGAGTGCGCGCGCAGTCGTTTCGCCGTCTCGAAATAGCAATTACTTATTTTTATTTGTTTACGTAAAAGCACGAAATTCGTAAGAGATTTTTTTTTTATTATTTTTGAGTTGCGCAAAGGAAGAAAAGAAGATTTTGGCTGAAACGGGCCAAGGTTGAGCATCCCCCCTCCCCCCACGTACCACCCCCTACTACCTTAAGCCACGCCCACCCGGCTACCGATTGCTCATTTATATGCAAATTTAAATAATTATTGTTATTATTATGAGTTAAAAAAAAAAACAGTTATAACAATGAAAACAAAGCGAATCAAAGACTTTTATTGTCAATTTTCAATGCAAACATTTACATAAAATTAATAATATTGAGAAATTACACTTACTCGATTCATCGTTTTCCCGCTTTAACTTTTTTTTTATAGTGCATTTTAAATTTAAAAATTTAATTTTTTTTTAATTTTAAAATTGCAATTTTTTTAAATCGAAAATGTAAGAAAAAAATAATGCAAATCCGGAAGTGATTTGACAGATGATGCAAGAAAAATGTTGCATTTTCATGAAATTAAATGAAGCACTTAACGCTTTCTCACTAAAAACACTCATTTAATTTTCGTTGACCTCCACTTAAAAAATTACATTCAAAACAATAAGAATAAAAAAGCGATGAGCATTTCAATTAAAAATAATAATAATAAAAACTAATTAAAATGTGCAATCTCATTAAATTCATCATCTTTTTTTTTCAAAATTAATTTAATTAACCTTTTGTGTAAAAATAAAAAAAAAATAATTTAAAAAAATTCAAAACAAGAAAAGTAAATTCAAACAAATGAATTAAATTAATATTTGCTAATCAAAGATGATGATTCATTAATACTTAAAAAATATTTTAATTAATTAAAATAGTAATCAGAAAAAATAAGGAAATGTAATAATTCTTGAATATGAATTTTTCTATTGAATTGAGCGCATTAGTTGCTACTCATTAGCATTTCCTTCAATTAATAGGTTACCAACATAATTATTTTATTCTTTAATTAAAATGTTATAGAAATATTAATAATTATTAATGCAAAAAAAGTAATTGTTCACAATAAGTACTAAATTTGCAATTAAAATAATATATTTTTCTCACTAAAATTACAAAAAAACTTTTCTTAAAAAAATATTAATTGTTTTAATTAAGCTAAAAACAAATCCTCATTAAAAACTAATAATTATTGTATTACGATAAATTAAAAAATCACCAACTTACTTTTCACTAAAATACAAGAAATTTCTTACTAAAAAGACCAGTACAGTCTCACTAAAAAACAAAGTATGATCTCAATAAATGACAAAAAATTCTTCCACTAAAAAACAAGTGGCTTTTTTTTTTACTAAAAGACAAATGTTTTTTTCACTAAAAGACAAGCGGTTTTTTTAACTAAAAGACAAGCGTTTTTTTTTCACTTAAAGACAAGTGGCTTTTTTTTACTAAAAGACAAATGTTTTTTCCACTAAAAAACAAGTGTTTTTTTTTTCACTTAGACGAGAATTTTGCGACTAACTCAAGAATTGTGTCACTAATATTCACATATTTTTCAATGAAAAACGCGTAGTACTTTTTTACTAAAAGACGATTATTTTTTCACTAAAAACCGAATGTTTTTCCCAAATATTTTCATAATAAAAAAAAACTATTTGTTTCACTAAACTACGTTCACTAAAAAACACGCAAATTTATTACTAAAAAACAAGTAATTTCTCCGCTAAAACATAAAAAAATCTCTTTCTTATTAATAAAAAATAAAACCGGAAGTAATTTTTCAAACGGGGAATCATCATCATTTTTATTACTAATCAAAAATAGTAATAATGACTAATTCCGTATATTCAAAAAAAAAAAAAATCATGAATAATACAATGTTTTTCTTTTTTCGAATAAAAATCTTACTTAAAAAAAAAACAAGTTTAATTAGTTAAAAAAAAAAAAAAAGAGGAAAAAATGAAATAAAAGTTTCATCATTTTCTCCTTTTGTTTCTCATCAAAACATATTTATCCAACTTTTCAATCTCCGCAACAAAAAAAAAAAATGTAAATAGCCTAGCTTAATACAAAAAAAAAAAAAAAATAGAAAAGTTTGTGCATGTGTATGAAAATGTGACCTTTGTTGACCTTTACCTTGACTCGATTTCAGGCAAGCAACCCCACACCGTGTTCGCTCCGTCAGATGGCGCTGTGCGCACTTGGCTGCAAGGGATTCCCTCGACCCCCCAAGGACTGGACCAAAAGAAAGGTGAGTGCAACACTGGAACAAACAAACACAAAACATCATTGTTGACACACATCAAATTTCACTTTTATTATTACTATTATTATGCGCAAGCGGCGCTGACGTCATCGATAACCATCGATACCGTACTTAGTTTTATATTTTTTATAGGTCGAAACGCGAGAACAAATTATAATAATTATAGGTATTTTTTTTAATTAAAGGAATCTTCGAGAAGAATCTCTCTTTTTAAAAAAGATAAACAAGAAAACCTCGTATTTTCTTCAAAAATTTACTTATCAAAAGAAACATTAATTTTTTTTGTGGGGTTTTGGGATTTCAAAATTTATGAAATTTTAGTCGAACAATTAACTATAAACAACGTAATTAAAAAAGTAAGGTTGTTAATGAATAGTAAGTGCTTAATTATTATTATACGAGAAAAATTAACAAATTTTTTTTAAAATATCAGTAAATAGGTACTTAATTATAATAATTTCGTTTGTGCAAAAAACACACAATTTAATAAACATTTTAAGTCTAAAAAATAAAATTAAAATGTAAAAAAAAAATAAATACCGTAAATAAAAACCTGTACAAATTTGAAAGTTTAAAAAACTTAAAAATAGGGGGAAAAAAATCTCAAAAATTTGGAAACTAATTAAAGAAATTTAAAAAAAATATTATTATAGCTTTAAATACATTTTTTTTTTAAATCAATCAAATTAAAACCAACATTAAGATTTATAATTTCTACATCCATCACAATAATAATAATAATTCTAAATAAAGAAAAGTGACTCATTTTAAATCAAGAATTCGTAATTATCTCTCAAACGTCATAGAAACATTTTTCTGATGCGTTTGAATAGTATTTAGCATCCTATTTATAAATATTTAATAGGAAAGAAAATAATAACAACAATGAAAAAAAAATCGTGATATTTTGAGTGACGTTAAATAGGTGAGCTGCACTTAGTAAAAGACCTTCAAATAAACAACTCTCGTTTTCCACAGAGTCAATGAATTTTTAAATCTTTCTTCTTCGTGGTTTTTTCCTTCCATTTATTAAAATATCTCAACCACAAAAAATTAAGATTAGTCACAAATTAAAAGAGCTTAATTGGTGAATCAAAATTTAACGATTAAAACCAGATTTTAAACCTCAGATAAAATCGCTTCAATCAAAAAAATAATAATAAAACACAAACCTAATAAATTAATTTTATGTAAATTTAATTTATAAAAACTTATAAAAATTATTCACAGCTGTTTTGCTCAACCATATTGTTCCCGGGATTTTATTCACGGCCTCCTGGGCCCCTGCATTGACTATCCCAACAGTCGGTGGACATTCAGTATACTTGCAATATGATCCGAATGAATCAGGTACCATTGCCATAAAAACTTTTAGGAAGCAATTAATTACAAACTAATTTAATGTGCAGGTGGATTCAATCTTTTGCCAAATGGAGCCCCAGTTCTTAAATCAGATTATGGTTGCACCAATGGTGTCGTCCACGTTATTGAAAAAGTTATGCCTATTGACTACCATCCTGAGCCTCCCAAACCACAAACAACTTTCTGGGAAAATGTTTGGAATACTGTCATTGGATTGATTGCCAATAAGACACCGGAAGTGCCACCCACCACACCAGCCCCAACAATTGAACCCCCTGCAGAAGATGATTTAATATCTACCTTGAAAAAATTGCCCAATGCCAAAGAATTTTTAAACAACCTCAATGAGAGTGGACTTCTTCCTAAATTGCAGTCTGGAGGGCCATATACAGTGCTAGTTCCAGTAAATTCTGCCTTTGAACTGTTGGAAAAGCCTTTTTCAGACATTATATATTCTAATAAAACATTAGCTGAAAGTAAATGTTTAAATTTGTATTTAATATTAAAAATTTAAACTTAATATTTTTTATTTGAAGATATTCTGCTTAACCATATTTTGCCAAATGAATTATTCTGCAATATGCTGAAACAGCGATCAACAGTCACCAACATATTAAAGCAACAATTACCTATTCAACCAAGTGATAGTGAGTATATTTCAATTAGAGCTTTTACTATAAACTATAAATCAATAACTTAAATACTGGTAATTTTTATAGCTGGATGTGTAAAAGTTGATAACTCAGACTTAATTTATTGGAACATAACTGCCAAAGATGGAGTTATTCATCTCATCAACAACATTTTAGAGCTGGACAAATTACCTGAAGAAATGTTGGCAAGTACTACTGAAACTGAGGAACCAGTAAGTGAAATAACAACAGTAGGAACAGAAAGCACTGAGAAAACTGAAGCAACAACTGGGCCAGAAATTTCATCACCATACCCTGGAACTGAGTCAACATTAACATCTTCTGTAAAAAGTTCTGAATATCCTTCAACAGCCTCTCCCTCAGAACCTACATCTCAGTACTCTGGAACTGAGCCTGAAGGGGTAACTTCTGAAGCCCCTTTTTATCCATCTGTTGCTCCTGGAGCAAGTACTGAACTTTCAGAAGTACAAACAACTGAGTATCCTCATTCAGTACAACCTGGAACAAGATACCCTGAAAAGCTGCCTGATGAGGAGACCACATTGTATCCAAGTGAAACCACAAAAGCTCCAACTGCATATCCTGGAACTGAGCAATCAACATATGAGCCATCAGAAGGTCCCACTACATACCCTGAAATTGAGATTACAACACCATCAACTGTCACTAGTAAACCTTTGCCTGACATTGGCTACCCCCAAGTCTTTGAAGATACAACAACTGCTCCATCTTTATCACCCACATCTGCACCAGCAATGACTTCTGAACCATTTTATCCAGAAACCACTAGTCCAAAACCCAGTGTTAATTTCACAACTCCTGAAACTCCATCAGCTGAAACCTTAGTTGAACTTCTTCAAAAAATTAACTTGACAAAAGTGGCAGATTTATTTAACCAAACTGGTCTTGATAGACCCTTGCCTAGTGAGACTCCCATGACTTGTTTTATTCCAACTGATAAAGCAATTGAAAAAGTGGATCCATTAAAACTTCAAAGTGTTACATCAAATCCAGAGCAATTGAAACGTGTGCTTCAGTACCACTGCATTAATACGCCCCTTAGAAATGAAGATTTTCCAGTCACTATTCAATCAGTAACAACAGCCGGAGTGCCAGTGTTTTTTAACATTTATGTTATTGATGGAGTAAGCACACTCATCAATAAAATTATAACAAAAAATTAATAACACATTTCAATTGTTTAGAAACCAATGGCTTTTGTTAACAATGCTACCATTGAACCATCACAATATGAGACTGACAGCACAATTGTATACCCCATTGACCAAGTTTTAATTTCCCCACCTGAAGGAGATCTTTACACCACAATTACTAAAATGCTCAAACAAGATAATTTTACTCAATTAATTAAAAACGCTAATTTAGATCCACTTCTCACTGGTAACAAATTAGAGTTTTATTTTTAATCCAAATTATTAATGTAATTAATTATTAAAGGACCAGGGCCAATCACTGTTTTTGTTCCTAGCCAAGAAGCTTTCCAGAAACTAAGTCCAAAAGTCATTCACCAACTAACAAACAATGACACTTATTTAAAAGGTGAAAAAATATAATTCTAAAATTAACATTTTAAGCTAATTTAATTTATCAAAAAATTAGATTTTCTGCTAAGTCATATTATAAGAGGTGCATTGTTCACTCCTGGAATGCAAAATGGCAATACATATAAAACTGTGAATGGAAAAACAGTCAAAGTAAACCGCCAAAAAGGTATTAAACAATTATGTGTGACGCACAATGAAACTAAATTTTTAACAAACCATTTAGATGAAATTAAAATAAACAACTCAAGCATAGTTCAACCAGACATAGTAGCAGTAAATGGTGTGATTCATGTACTTGATACAGTACTTCCATTTGAAGATATTGAAGAACAAGAAGTATAACAGACTATATTAAATTTAATAAAGATTTTAGCTAAAATTTTGCCACGCCTTAAATTGTAGAGTTCATCTGTTCCAAGTGTAACTCCAGAAGTCTCAACAATTATACCAGAAAAACCTTCAGAGCCATCAGTGGCACCTGGAGAACCTACTAAACCTTCACAAGTACAAACAACTGAAAGTAGTATTCCTTCCAGTTCATATACAACTCAATCTGAAGGAGCAACTTCTGAAGCAGCTTCATATCCATCTGTGGCTCCTGGAGCAAGTACTGAACCATCAGAAGGCCAATCAACAGAAAGAGGTGTTCCACCGAGTCCATATCCAACTCAACCTGAAGGAGCAACTTCTGAAGCACCTTCATATATAACTGTAGCTCCTGGAGCAAGTACTGAACCTTCAGAAGAGCAATCAACAAAAAGAGGTGTTCCATCAAGTCCATATCCAACTCAACCTGAAGGAACAACTTCTGAAGCACCTTCATATCCAACTGTAGCTCCTGGAGCAAGTACTGAACCTTCAGAAGGACAATCAACAGAAAGAGGTGTTCCATCAAGTCCATATCCAACTCAACCTGAAGGAGCAACTTCTGAAGCACCTTCATATCCAACTGTAGCTCCTGGAGCAAGTACTGAACCTTCAGAAGGGCAATCAACAGAAAGAGGTGTTCCATCAAGTCCATATCCAACTCAACCTGAAGGAGCAACTTCTGAAGCACCTTCATATCCAACTGTAGCTCCTGGAGCAAGTACTGAACCATCAGAAAGCCAATCAACAGAAAGAGGTGTTCCACCAAGTCCATATCCAACTCAACCTGAAGGAGCAACTTCTGAAGCACCTTCATATCCAACTGTAGCTCCTGGAGCAAGTACTGAACCTTCAGAAGGGCAATCAACAGAAAGAGGTGTTCCATCAAGTCCATATCCAACTCAACCTGAAGGAGCAACTTCTGAAGCACCTTCATATCCATCTGTGGCTCCTGGAGCAAGTACTGAACCATCAGAAGGCCAATCAACAGAAAGAGGTGTTCCACCGAGTGCATATCCAACTCAACCTGAAGGAGCAACTTCTGAAGCACCTTCATATCTAACTGTAGCTCCTGGAGCAAGTACTGAACTTTCAGAAGGACAATCAACTGAAAGAGGAGTTCCTTCAAGTCCATATACAACTCAACCTGAAGGAGCAACTTCTGAAGCACCTTCATATCCATCTGTAGCTCCTGGTGCAAGTACTGAACCTTCTGAAATACAGACAACTGTATACCTACCTTCAGTACAACCTGGAACAAGAAAACCTAAAACGCTACCTGATGAAGAGACTACATTGTATCCAAATGAAACTACCAAAGTTTCAAGTGAACCTGAAAAACCTTATGAAATCACAACATCTGCATTTGAACAAACTTCAGAAGCAACAGAAAGTACAGCTTCAACAACTGAGTTACTTGTAACTGAAGTTACCACACCTTATGTGCTCCTACCATTAATTCCCACATTACGTAATAAAAATTTGACAGTTTTGGCAGACATTTTAGAAAGTATACATGCTCCAACAATACTCAGTGTTTATGGTAAATCAAATATATAAAAAATTTAAAAAATAAAACTTAATTTATAATATTTGTTCATAGGTCTTTACACTTTGTTTGCACCAACAAACAAAGCATTTGAAGCCTTGACTCCTGAAGAGCTAAAACAACTTAAGTCCAATTCTCAAACTATTAAGGATGTGTTACTTTATCATTCAATTAGGGAAATTTTACCATATAAAGACATCACAGATGGATTGGAAAAACCATCAATCCAAGGCGCACCACTATATTTTAATGTCAAAGATAACATAAAAACAGTGTCCAAAGCACCTATTGTAAAGTCAGACATTCCTACGCAGGATGGATTAATTCACATCATAGACAAATTAATTTATCCTACTCCAAATAAAACTCTCTTGGAAATTATTGACAACAAGTACCCATCCTTTTCAACAGCTGTAAACAATTCTGAAAGCAGACCCATTGTTAAAGGCAATTTATTTAAATAAAAAAAAAATGATCAATATTATAATAACTTTTGTTCACAGATGCAACTGCATTTATTCCCAAAGAGGAATTCTGGGCCCTTCTACCTCAACCAGTTCGTGATGATATTATGAATAATGTTACAATAATGACAGGTACAAAAGCATTTTCAATATAGTAAACATTTCTTAACATTAAATTATGTAATTATTTAGACATTGCCAAAGATCATATTTGTCCAGGAATTAAATTCAAACTTGAACTAATAGATGGCAGCTCTTGTACATCAATCAGTGGAAAACCACTTTTATTTACAGTGAAAAGTATATAGATACAAATATGTTAAAAACTCAAATAACACTAAATATTTTCAACAGATAATGTATATTATGTGAATGGAATACCCATAATTATATTTGATATTGAAGCAAGTGATGGAGCAATACATGTAATAGAACAACCACTATTTATTGAAATTCCAAGCTTCCAGGTAGAGATTATAGGATTGGTAGATATTAGTTGATTAAATTTTTTACATACATTTTTTTAATGGAAATATAATTAAATTAATGCCAATATTTAGCTGCCACCAAAATCCACTTATGCAACAGTAACTCCTGAACAAGAAACTACAGAAAGTTACTCTACCTTAAAATCAACTAAGCCAGGAATACCCAGTGAAACAACAGAATATTCAGTTCAAACTGAAAGTAGCTCAAGTCAATATCCAATTCAACCTGAAGCAGCAACTTCTGAAGCACCTTCATATCCATCTGTAGCTCCTGGAGCAAGTACTGAACCATCAGAAGGCCAATCAACAGAAAGAGGGGTTCCATCGAGTCCATATCCAACTCAACCTGAAGGAGCAACTCCTGAATCCCCTTCTTATCCATCTGTTTCTCCTGGAGCAAGTACTGAAACATCAGAAGGCCAATCAACAGAAAGAGGGGTTCCAACAAGTCCATATCCAACTCAACCTGAAGGAGCAACTTCTGAAGCACCTTCATATCCAACTGTAGCTCCTGGAGCAAGTACTGAACCTTCAGAAGGGCAATCAACAGAAAGAGGTGTTCCATCAAGTCCATATCCAACTCAACCTGAAGGAGCAACTTCTGAAGCACCTTCATATCCATCTGTGGCTCCTGGAGCAAGTACTGAACCATCAGAAGGCCAATCAACAGAAAGAGGTGTTCCACCAAGTCCATATCCAACTCAACCTGAAGGAGCAACTTCTGAAGCACCTTCATATCCAACTGTAGCTCCTGGAGCAAGTACTGAACCATCAGAAGGGCAATCAACAGAAAGAGGGGTTCCATCGAGTCCATATCCAACTCAACCTGAAGGAGCAACTTCTGAATCCCCTTCTTATCCATCTGTTTCTCCTGGAGCAAGTACTAAACCATCAGAAGGCCAAACAACAGAAAGCAGTATTCCAACTCAAGCTGAAAGTGTAACTTCTGCAGTACCTCTTTCACTAGCAAACCAAACCATCCCAGAACAATTTCAAAAACAGTTTGAAAATGCTGGTTACCCCATCGATTTTAGTGAACTAGAACCAAAATTACCCAAAACTAACCGTTACACAGCGTTTTTGCCTTATTCAACATTTATTGCTGGATTGCCATCTCCAATACTTAAAACTCTGTCTCAAAACAAAACTGCAATAGGAGGTAAAATTTATATTTAATACTGTAAATAAAAACATTAATAACATTACTATGTTTAATTTTTTTAGATTTATTTGCCAATCACATTTGCACTGGGGAAACCCCTAGCAAAATATTTAGAAATGGGTTTACTTGCACAACATTAAATGGAAAGACTATTGAAGTTACCTCAAGTAATGGAAAATACTACTGCAATGGATTACCAATTATTGTTGTTGATATTCCTACCATTGATGGAATTGTTCATCTAATTAATGGAATATTGTTTCTGGAGCCAACAATAGAAGTTTCAACAGAAAAAGAAATTTTCCTGTCCACTACATCCTCTGAATTTGGAATACCCACCACACCTGAAAGTATTAGCTTTACACAAATTAGCAATGTAACTCAGCATCCTGAATCCCAACTAACCGAAAAACCATATGAGACCACAAAATATGTTGAAGAATTTCAAACAACTGCAGCTGGAACTCTTGAATTAACTAGCCAAAGTGAACTTGCTTCCACAACTGAACAAGAATTACCTTATGAAGTAAGCACAAAAGAAAGTGCTACCACATATAAACCAGAAGCACCATCTGAAATGCCAGTTGAACTAACTTCAGAAATAGCCTCTTCTACATCTTTCCCTCAGCCTCCAACAAGACCTCCACTTTATGAAGAAACACACACAGAAGGTGCTACATCATATAAACCAGAAAAAACATCTGAAATGCCATTTGAACTAACTTCAGAAATTGCTTCTTCTACAACATTCCCTCAGGCACCAACAAGACCTCCCCGAATTCTAACTACAACAGTCGCACCAAATGCAACAATTCCTGAAGTGTTGGAAAACCAGTTTGAACCAGGTTTATTTGATTTTGATATTCGAATGCGAACATTAGCTTTACCACCAAGGACAAAGTATACTGCTTTCATTCCCAATAGTCTGTATGTAAATGGACTACCACCTGCATTTTTAAGAGATTTGGCAAACAATGACACTGCATTAAAAGGTATACAATTTAAATGTTCAATACATTGCCATAATTTTAAACTTTTATCCCTTTAGACATTTTAGATAACCATGTTTGTAAAGGAATGACATACAGCAAAAATTTTTATAATGGTTTTTCATGCACAACTCTAACTGAAAAAAAAATAAATGTCACAACACCAGATGGAAAGAATTTTTATGCAAATAACTTTCCTATTATTCAAGTTGACATAAAAACAGTTGATGGGGTTGTCCACATCATTGATGGCATTTTATTCTTAGAAGAAGAAGGCATTACTCCATCTCCAACTACATCAATTCCATATGGAGAAACCACTACCATTATTGAGAAGGTAGAAACAACAACATACAAAATAACTGAATATACAGGAGAAACTACTACTGAGCTTATTCAAGAACCAATAACTGGCCAATCAACTACTGCCCCTGAGGGCTCAACATATTTTCCAAAACCAGGAAAAAAAGAACCTAAAGAGTTAGACTTTGACCAAACGACTCCTTATGAAAGTACCACATTTGAATTAAAAAATGAAACATCAGTACCTCAAAAACCAACCCTGAAACCTGAAGCATCAAGTGAGCAGCCTTCATACACAGGTATTACGGAAGAGCCATCATCTGAAGCTACTACAGTTCAAACTTCTAAAGCAACAAGCTCCAAGTTGGAATTAACCACTGTATTAGAAATTGAGACAACTAGTCCACTTTCTTCCTATGTAACAACTATCCCACCAGTTTATCCAACTGTAACTCCAAATGAAACAATACCATCCATTATTAAAAATGAATTCAATAAAAGTGACAAACCAATCAATATTAAACCAATTGAAGAACTGTTGGTTCCCAATCAATTATATACAGCATTCATTCCTTATTCAGTATACATTCAAACACTTCCTAATATTTTGCTAGAGCAACTGGGGAACAATGACACTGCAGTTCGAGGTAACAATTTTAATTTTATAATAAAATAATTTTAATTTTTCCTAACTTTTTTTTGAATTTTAGAAGTATTTAAAAATCACATTTGTGAAAATGCCACATACAGTTCACAATTTATAAATGGCTTTCAATGCAATGCTTTAAGTGGCTATCCAATAAATGTCATTTATCAAAATGGGCAATTTTATTGCAATGAGTTTCTTATTATTCAAGTGGATATTCCAACATTAGATGGTGTAGTTCACCTAATTGATGGACTCCTTTTAAGTGAACCTGAAATAGTTGCTACAACACCTAAATCAGTAAAAGAAATTGAAACATCTAGTCAATTTGAACCTGAAACTAGTCAAGTTTATAAAAAAACTACCGTTCCTACAACTAGTCTTATAACAAATGAAACAGAAACAACACCAAGGCCAACTGCTGAAGCAACTACACCAAGTATGTATGAAACAACTGAACAAAAAATAAAAGAAGCTACCACAACATCTTCAGTTGAGACAACTGGCATAACAGAATATCTTTCAACTAAATTTGCACCTGAGTTTACAACAGAGCCTATATTCTCCACAGGTCTAACAGTTGAATTTACCACAGAAGCTGAAACAGGCCCAACTGAGTATCCACCAACAGGTCCAACTAAGTATCCAATGACAAGTCCAACCATTGAGCTTACAACTGAATACTCAACAGGTCCAACAATTGAACTAACCACTGAAAGGGGAACAGGTCCAACTGAGTATCCAGCAACACGTCCAACTATTGAGCTTACAACTGAATACTCAACAGGTCCAACAATTGAGCATACTACAGGAACTCAAACAGGCCCAACTAAATCTTCAGCAACAGGTCCAACTATTGAGCTTACAACTGAATACTCAACAGGTCCCACAATTGAGCTTACAACAGGAGCAGAAACTGGTCCAACTAAATATCCATCAACAGGCCCTGCTATTGAGCTTACTACTGAATACTCCACAGGGCCATCTGGTGAACTAACCACTAAAAGTGGAGCAAGCAAAACTGAATTTCCATCAACAGGTCCAACTAAGTATCCAGCAACAAGTCCAACTATAGAGCTTACAACAGGAGCTGAAACTGGTCCAACTAAATATCCATCAACAGGCCCTGCTATTGAGCTTACTACTGAATACTCCACT
>JAQGAY010001460.1:0-14202 GCA_034698085.1 Polydesmus angustus | reverse complement strand
TCTCACACGACGTTTATTTATTTTGATTTAAAAATAAATATGTTTAAAATGTTTTATTATCGCTAACAAATGCGAGTGGGAAAAAGAAAACAAGCAACACCTGGTGCAAAAGTTTGACACCTTTAATTTTTAAATAACTTCGCGTAGTAATTTTAGACCGCTAAATAATGTAAACAACAAAAAAATAAAATTTCCAGCAATAAAAGTTTAATTTTTTGAAACTCGAAACATTTGCCAATTATAATGTGCATGTAAACGAAAAAAAGGTATCGGTAGTTAGTGAGGGGAGAAACTAATGTGTGATTTTCGGTTTATGATTTTTAATGACGGAGAAAATAAACAGCGAAGGAAATGAACGGTGTTCAAGACGTCTTCCTCTAAAGGTAATGACGTCAAAATTCAAATGAAGAAAAACGTAAACAAAAAACTAGAAGAAAGAAAATACATTAAGTTGGTTGAGTGAAAAGAACGAGCGTATTGGAGCAGGGACCTATTATCAAAACCAGTTTCGAATTTCCTGCAACTGAAAGCAATTTCCGGTGCCCCTTGTATATCAAGGATTTAGTAACGCGCGGAGAGAATAAGGTCATCGACAACACCGTGCCTTCGAGTTGGGTCGAATGTAAACAAAAGAAAACCAACAAATACTCCATCCACAAAATTTACCATTTATTTTATTAGTAGGAGAATATTAATCATTTTTTCGCATGCCGGTACCTACAAAAATAATAATAATAATAATTGTAAACATCAATTTAATTACAATTCTAATTATCTTTTTGACACCAATGATAATTAAAAAAATAAATAAGTTAATGTTATTAAATGAGGAAAGCTTCATTAACTTCTATATTAACCTTCCATAAACAATCTTAAATACGCATTTATTCGCTTTGATTCAAATCTTAAAACTTGCTTTTAAATTCTTACTACAAACGTAATAAGAAAAAAATCAAAATGTTGTTTTGTTAATTAGGCTCAAATGTAATAACTTATTCAAACATAAATATTATTATTAAAAAGTTTTTCAAATTTAATACGTAAACCAATTATAATTATATTATTTTCCTTTTCGAATACCGGTAATTTATTTCCAACGATATTAAAAATGTTCTAATCCGTCTGCCAACCTTCGGAATTTCTTTCCATATCACCCATTCCAACATGACAAGAAAATATTAAAGTAGAAGAACATAAAAGAGTATAGGGTTGTATGTCTCTATGTAAGATTAACATAGAAGCTGACGTTCGTCTAACCACGATTAACTGACGGATGTTACCATCTCTTCAAATTAAATTAGATAAACAAGAATAGAAAAAAAAAAAAAAAAAAAATACTAAATCGCGCAATTTTGAAAAGAGAGAGTAGAAAAAAGGCGTTTGGATTGGCATCGGAAGCGATTAAGTTGAAGTCTTTACAATAAAATATGAGATTTCGGTTCTTCGCTTATCAGATTCCTCAAAAAAAAACATGAAGAAACGACTCGATATCAAGTTGAAAACGAAAATGAAAAGCTTTTTTGCACCTAAATGTGTATGCCGGTGTATGTGTGTAGCTTTATCGCCTAAATATGATTTTGTAGAATATGTATCGGAAGGGAGAGAGAGCGAGAGAGAGAGAGCCAGAACGGTTTTTTTCGATGCTCAATTTATTTTCTATCAGAAGCACAAAACATAAACCGAAATGAGCCCTCTTCCTCCCATCCATATCTATCTATCCACCCATCCATACAACCTATTCAAAAAAAAAAAAAAAAGTAGTGTAAGGAGGGTAAAATGCTGGTAGAAAACTCACATGGCCTCTAGATACAATTCACCAAAAAAAAAAGAAAAAAAAGATAAAAAAAATTTCATTCGAGAAATTCATTTCTACACGTGTCAGGCTATAAAAATGACAAGCTTCATCAATCGATATATCGATCACACCCGTATCAAACCATTAATCTATCAATGAATGCATTCTTCTATGGTTTCGGGGAGAAAAAAGAAACGAAAAAAAAAAAGAAAAAAAAGTAAATATTGTATCAACTAATATTGAATCAGCAAACGAGTAATCCGGGTAAAAATTTCAGAATAAAAAAAATATCCCAAACCTATTAAAAAAGAATTTTCTGTTTTTTAAATTAAGAGAAAATTGAGCTTCGATTTAAATTACGATTTCGTTGGTTGTTAAAAGAATAATAATAATTATATATAAATTATATAGGTACGAAAAAGAAAAAAAAATGTAAAACTATTTTACCTCGCTCCAATTAGAAGATAATCTCCATCTCGCTCCAGCAATTTGAAGTGATCAACGTGTGACTGGTTTCCTGCAAACCTTTGTACTTGACTTTCGACTGAAACATAAAACAAAAGGAAATATTATTATTTTTCTGGTTAATAAAAAATGTTCACAACAAACATGAGAAACGCGCGAGCAAACGTTTCCCGCTCCCAACCGTTTTCAATTTATAATAAGTTAAAGAGAAAAACAAATTCAATCATAATAATTGAACAAGACTCGAGTGCACGAAAAATCTTTGAATTTCGTCTCCCCCCTTTATTTTTTTTTCTTTTCATTTTTATTATCTCTGACACATGCTTAATGTTTTACCCGAGCAGTTAAGACGTTATTTTGTTTCTGTAAAACAACGAGAAAAAGACAGCAAAAAAAAAAAAAAATAAATAAGAGCAATTTGAAGCCGGGTTTAAAGTTGTTTTCGCAATTGCGCTCAATTATTTAACAATCTGTTGCGATGTCTAAACGAAACAAATTGCGTTGGAACATAAAAATTGTTTTAAAAAAAAATATATTTCTAAAATATTTCTTAAAAGAACCAAATTACACCACCTGGGAAGACGATCAGGGATCATTATATCGGACGCAAAAACTTAATTGAGCAATTTAATTTTGTTTTGGAAAAAAAAAATATGACGTTTTAATTGGATACGACAAATCAGCAATTAATAAATACAAATTGACCTATATTATAATAACAGCTTTGATTACATGTAAGTAACCCATCAATTTAAATAAACTACCTGCAATTTACTTATACGTAAATTCATTTACTGTATTTGGGGAAGCAAAAAAAAAAAACAACTCAAATTGTTTATAATAATAATTACAGTTATTTTCAATCGGTTTTACTTTAGCGATCAATTTTCATTACATAATTTTAATACGAAAAAACACTCGCATTTTCAAATTAAATATTAACGCCGGTATTAATAATTCAGCGTAAATAGATTATTAATTATTATCAATAATTGTACGAGTACCCGGTAATTATTATCAAAACTTTTATTTATAGAAGTAAATAATAGGTTAGATTTTTATCCAGCAATACAGTGGAACTCCAATATTCGTCCCCACCAATATCCGTCATTTTCGAAATTCGTCAGGTTTTTTCTTATTTAATATTCGTCATACTTTTGACGCCACTTTCAGTCAGCTGATCGTCATTATTAGTGAAAATTTTAAAAATCATAGCAAAAAAAAAAAAAAAAATTCTTTAAAAAAACGAGTGCTAATGACTCGTCTGAAACTTGCTTATAAATGATCAGAACATCGAACCAAGTAAATGTGGGGTAAAGTTAAAGAAATATTAAGTGATTAATAAGCAATTAAAATATTTTTGCAAAGATTTCTGGGTCATTTTGTTTTTTCTGCGTGCAAAATTCATGGCTGGGAACGGATTAAACCATTTTTAATGTATTCCTATAAAAAAAATGTGTTCGATATAAGTCATTTTTGCTATTCGTCAATTTCTCTGGAACGGATTAATGACGAATATTGGAGTTCCACTGTATACCATTATAATTTTATTTCAGATCCGTTATCTAACAGTTTCCCTCACTTGAAATTGTTCGAGTCAATCAAAGATTCGAAGCCTAAAGGTGTGTGCGTTAAAGATAGAGAGAGCATCTCCGGCGTACGATACTGGCGAATACGTGTTACGAGCCTATAATTTGGAGAAATGCGATTATTAGGACGTAATATTCCTCCTAAGACTAGTCTCGGAAGATATATAATAGTAGATGGTGTTGGGGGAAGGGGCGTCACACCGAGCAAGGTGTCAAATGATGGTTGAGCGAATCGCTAAAGGCCCCGGCCCAACTTCGCTCTCTCTCGCGCGCAATTCCCAGCGCTCCGCCGACGTCAAATTCAAACGCCTCCTCTTCAAAGCCTCAGGTGAAATAATCGTTTTCTCTCTAATTAGCTCACCTGGGATATAGAGTCACGTGGTCCTTTTACCAGCCCTCACTACTCGTGTAGATTCGAGCCCCTCTGACTCTCTCTCTCGCGCGCAGCCAACAACAACAACAAAAGAATGGCGCTCATTCATCACCCTGCCCTGTTTTCACCCACACCTAAGCTCCACTGTGGAGACGAATAATAAACTAATAGCCTTTAGAATAAAAGCTAATGAACCCGAGAAAACAACAAAAGAAAGAAAAAAAAAGAATGAAATGAAAAGCATGAAGAAGAGAGAAAAAAAAAAGTGAACCGAATTAATGAAATGAATCGAGTTGAAAGCCAGCGCACGCGCGACATATTCGGCGTCATAAATCTTCTTATTCATTTTTTTTTTCTCCTATCGAAGAGCACTTTCAAATATCAAGAAAAAAAAAATATTAATATTTATATTAAAAACAAATTGCAATTCTATTGCGTTGTATATATACGTTTATATAAAAGTACCGGTAGAATCGACTGATTTAAAATTGATCAGCAGATGTGATTTTTCAAAATAAATAAATAAAAAATATGTTTTTTCCGACACAATTTACTAAGCTTTTTTCTTGGAAAAATGTTCTTCGACAGTCGGGAACTAATCGTCTTTTGAAAATTGTGAATTAAATTAAAAACTCGTATATTACAGTGAAACCCGCTTCTAGTGCGAACCCGCGTATAGTACGATTTTTGCACGGTCCCTTGGGCAACGCCATTGGAGCATGTGTTAAATAAAAACCCGCTTAAAATGCGCCCGTTTATAGTGCGAACCCGCGCATAGTGCGGCCATATTTGGGTCCCCAGATACTAAAAGTCTGTATAATAGGCCCGCTTATAGTGCGCTCCACTTAAATAAATTTAAAAAAAAAAATTTATTAGAAATTTTAAAAATTGTGAACTTTTTGGGCAGTTTTTTCGTGCCAATTACAGTATGCATGTAAAGAAAAGCCAAAAAAAATATTTTTGAGTAAATATTTCGTTTCCCTAAGAAAACACTTTTAATTACATTTTTAGCGTTTCCCTATTATAGTGCGAATTTTTTTCGATCTCTTGAATCGCACTATAAGCGGGTTTCACTGTATATTTATTAGCCGTATTCTAAAAAAAAAAAGAGGAAAAAAAAAAAGAGGAAAAAAAAAAAGAGGAAAAAAAAAAGATTTCCTTTAAATTTTCGAGATGAATTTGTAAACAAAAATTACTACTGTAATACAAGTTTCCCATAACGAGCTCGTTTTATTAACAACAAACGTTAATATTTTTGGCATAATAAAGCTTTCGCCCTGTCAATTAAATATTGTTCGATCGCTTCATCATTACTACGGCTAACATATTTTTTGGAAGCTTCAGTTGCATTATTTTTACTCGACTGTGTGATCCCGATAAGAAGAAAAGAAAATCACTTTCAATAAATGAAAAAAAAAGTCACGTTTGAAGACGAATGAGTGCATTTGACGTTTTGATTCTCTCTCTCCCCACAACTTAAACATTCGCACATAAAAATGAGAAGAAAAAAAAAAAGAAAAAGTCAGCTAAATTCTCCCCGCCTGCCTTTTGCATCTTATTCACCATCAAGCTTTATCGCACGCATTTGGTTTTTAAAATAAGAAGAATGAAGTCAGACAAGCGTGTACATAAAGCACTCCCTGAGTGTATTAGAGTAAATGCGTCACATGACTCGAGAGACGCTACAAGACCGGCAGAAAGAGTAGCGTTGAAAAAAGAAAAAAAAAGCGTTGTTACGACAAAAATAATTATTCTCAACGTTTTCTTTTCTAAACAAAGCGTTCAACTCGTTTCCAGGTAATTTGTCAACATGTGTAGCCTTCGCAGCACTCGATTACAACGAGGAATATTCGCTTCAAATTAGCATAAACAAAAAGTCGACGTCATTCCACAACACAGTACTGTACACAGTGTATTAAGAAATGGTCAACTTTTCTATACTA
The DNA here is from genome assembly GCA_034698085.1 of Polydesmus angustus. NCBI lineage: Eukaryota > Metazoa > Arthropoda > Diplopoda > Polydesmida > Polydesmidae > Polydesmus > Polydesmus angustus. Next base: position 8,037 of record JAQGAY010001460.1, on the reverse strand, counting down.
ATACTGTAATACAGGTATATGTTATCAACAAAAAAATATGTTACAATTTTAACATCAAAAACAGCTGAAAATATTAAAAATCGGATTTAAATAATGAGAATATGGTAAATTAAATTGTCTCGTAATGCAAATGCAATTTTTTATACTTTTTGATGTACAGTAAGTAAATAAAACTGGTACATTTATTGTTTAAAAAAAATTACACGGAAAATGTTTTTTATATAAGTCATTAAAAAATATTGCTTCAGTCTGAAAAACATTTTTGTACTTGTTCAAAATTTCTACTTGTATAATGATAAAAATAAACATTTCCTTGTTGCGTCAACATTGATTTTGCTAGGCAACGTTTATGCATCAGAGTCCAATGAATAGAAGAAAGATTGTTTCGAAAAAAAAAAAAAAAATACTCTCAAAAAAACTTAATAGTAAACAAAAAAAAGTTAATGCAATCTTTGTTAATTATAAGATCATTCTCGAACTCTGAAATAGATGTAATATTATTTAAACAAGCAAAAGTAATTTAATTTTTTTAAAAAAATTGTTACGTAAAAATGTTATCAATATACTGAAAGTGTAATAAAATTTACACACGCGTATTTTCTGGCAACTAAAAAAATGCAAATGTGTAAAATTGATTACATTAAGAAAAATGAAAAAGAAACAAGATTTTTTTTTATTTTACCGGTATTAAATATAATAAAAATTCAGTGAAATTGCGCAGAAGCGTATTATAAAACGCAGCGATGAGTAACTTTGGTTATCCCAATAGGAAAAAAAAAATGTTATTTTTCTGTAAACTAATTACAAATGTATTTTTATTCATGCTTACAAGAGTTTTTTTTTTAATAATAAAAAAATAAACGCGTCGTGTGAGGTTTGAAATATTAATAAAAGATAGTCTAGAAAAAAACAAAAAATTGGGGAGAAAAAATGCAAAGCTGGATTAAGAGATAGGCATGTGCATGCAAAAATGTTAATGCAAAAAATTTACTAAAAAAAAAAAAATTAAACCAATCAATAGAAACAAAAAAAAAAAAAAAAAAAACCACGTAAAAATATACAGTAACCTCCTTCAAAACATCTTGATGTTTATTTAAAAAACAGCAAAAAAATTTATACGCGTATGTAGAGTAAAAAAGTCAACTAGGCGAAACCTCATTAGCCACTAGGGGGCAGTTCAACTCCAAATGGTAAGAGATTTTGACTGGAAAACAGATAATAGAACGTTGGGAAAAAGTGAGGAAAAAGTAGAAATCGATTTTCAAAACTTTTTGCAACGAAGTCGAGAGAGTTGGGAAAACACGCAAAACTTTTACGTTCGCCACTCACTCTAAACTAACTTATTGTACGATATATAAGTTGACTATACAAAAAATATAGTCCCCCCTCAAAAAAAAAAAAAAAAAAAAAAAAGTCTAGCGCATCGAGCGATAATCTGATTAAATTTCAATTTCTACGACACCCTCGCCAATAATTTCCAATGTTCGCGTAACACCATTCAAATATTAAAAAGTTTCCAATTTTTTCTTCTCTAAAAAATAATAAATTCCAAAAAATTTTTTACATGGTACAAAATTTCTCAAGGTTAACACTTTCCAATTGCGTACGCAAACCTAAAATCGAAAATAAATAAAATCCAATCAACTTCCATTTGAAAGCAAGCGTTGCGTTTACCAATACGTGTAATTGAAAATTAAAGCCAACTCGAGAAACACTCGTTATTAGAAGAAATAAAGATTCAATTACTATTTCTATTAGAGAAAATGTTTTCTTAGAACTGATAATATCAATTCTAATTCAGTATTATACATTAAGTATCATAAAACTCCGTTGTCCTTGGTATTATAATCGTGAATATTTACTTTATTGAGTACCGTCATGAGTACCGGTGAAATTAAAAAAGTATGAAATACAGTATAAAAAGAAAACTTTGCTGCATGACTCAAATGTTAGTGTTTTGATCATGAATTTTGAAAGTTCATCATGAATAAAAAATAATAGGCTGAGATGCCACACAAATTAATGTTGACCTAAATGGCACACCATTAAAATGCATTAAAAGAATAATTATTAAAACTGCTTTCACTTTGCTCTAATTTTTAAATCAAATAAAAACTGTAAAAACGGAAACCGTAAAATAAAATTTCGTTTTACGCAGGGTTTTCCGTGTGCCGTATTAAAAACGTTTCTAAATCAGAAAAAGTCCAATTTTTTTAATGACTTCACAGTAATATAAATTATAATTCCAGACATTCATTTCCAGCCCACCTATCAGAGCGAAGAAAGATTCTATCTATATCAAGCAGCTGCTATAATATTAGTCTACGTTCGAGTATGTTACCAGGATACAACAATGAGAGTGGAAACTGCAATCAGAATATCTATCATTAGCAAACATTAATTTCGATGGATACTACAACATATAATCACAGACATAATATTAAAAAAAAATTATATATATACACCGTATATTATATAGCAATTAAAAAAAGTAGTATCATCGTCAATATAAAAGCAAAAATAAATGGAACTAAAAATATACGTCTTTTTAAATAACACAAAAGGAAAAAAAATAATTATTCAACATTAATAAAATCTATTTTTTTTTTTAAATAATACATTCTCCGAATACTAAGACATTTGGAATATTGAGCATCTGCATTTTCTCGGAAGTAATTAGTTTAACCGAACGATGGAATTAGAGACGAGGAGCAGCGCGGCGCATGTTCATTTCGCTATTCTCCATTTTTGCCTACACTTACATCCAGCTGTATTATAATATTTTCTCTTTCCTGTGCTTTTTCTTTTTAATAATAAATAACACACACGCGCGCGCATGTGTGTGTGTGTGCATTGGAAAAATTGAGCATAGTCGATCAAAATGAGATTCGTCGTTGACTGGAATCGAGGCACGCGCGTTTACAATTCGCGCACACTTTCAAAAAATAAAAGTCCACAAACTTTTCCACAAGCAACGGCGGCAAAAATATGCTTAATAAATTAGATGGCAACTCTATCCTCACTTTAATAATTATATCGATCAAAAACGAAAATGAGAGAGTGGAGGGAAAAAAGATGTTGGGGAGAAATAAATCGGATATCCAGCGAGGCGGTCTGACTGGCGCTGCCTTAAATTATGAAAAATTCGGTTACGTCCATTAATCACTTTGTTAATTAAAATCTAATGGAAGATGGTGGTATCGTGTTTAGCTTGATATGTAGGGCGGAGAAAAGGTCAAACACAAACATTTTTTGAATACGTCGTGTTCCCTATACCTCAAAAGATGAGATAGGTTGGATTTTCCCCTCCTATCTTGGAGTTAATTGAAGCGGGAGAAAAAGATCGGATGATTCAGTTTACATTACGGAGACTTAAGATGCACCTTATGTTAAGTGACAAGCTTGCTCCGTGTGTGTCATTTTACAATTTCGAACCACCGGTGATAAGAAAAAGGACTTCTTCAAAAAGGGTTATACGAGCGCAAAAAGTTAAGATTCGGTTCGAGAGGAAATTAAAGTCTTTAATAAAGATAAATGAGCAAAAATGCGAACTTACGTAAGAATTTATGTATTAAAAAAAAAATGTGCGCGTTAATCTTAAGTTTAATGGCGCTTTAATTTTTATTAGCCTCTGTCGAAATATCAAATTACAATTTTTTTAAAGCAGTTATTAGATTAATCAATCACAATGCAAATAGCTTAAAATTGGATAAAACTAGCTTTGCATTTGAGTTTTGATGAAAGAAACTGCCAATAAAATAGTAGAACTAGTTCAAGGCAAATTTACATGGTGTGACATAAAAGTGAGTCAATGATTGGCCCTTCAAAGTAAATGCCTAAGGAAGTTGCTCGTCAAAGGAAAGCCCTCTCCTACTCCCAGTTACAGTTCTGGAACCTTAAAGTTAAAAGGCAGACCATGTACATTTTGTCAACAATCTTTCAAACGGAATTTCACTTTCCAATACTATTTGAAAAGCAATTTTGCACCAAAAACTAAAAACCTTAAAATTATGCATTTTTTCGCCATAAACAACATTGAGAAAATCGCAACTGATCAACTAAACATGGTTCCAGAACTGCTTCTTTATATAGGATGTTCGTTGGATGAAGTTAGTCTTAAAACATGAATAAATCAGTCGCATTTCAATAAAAATGAATTATTATTTTTTTTAAATTAATATTAATTAACGCCTCTCAACTAAAAATACTCAGTAAAAAACAATTTTTGGAATGACCTCCACAGCTGCGTCGGCACGTGTTAATGCGCTTAAGGAAATAGATGCCGGCATATGCCGAGATTCATTCGGCAAGTGCAGGCTAGAAGTCGGCGAAAACTCAAAGTGAGAGCGTGAGCATGTTTACGCCTGCCGACTCAGTTGTAGAGGCCTTATTATTAAATGGGAGGTGTTAATTAATGTAAATATAAAAAACATAATACATTTTCATTAAATTTCGACTGATTTATTCATGTTTCAAAACTACCGTCATCCAACGAAGAGTCAAAGACCCTATTATTAGCGTTGATATTACTGTAATATTATAAATTCAATATTACATAATCTTTAAATTCTACAATTTAACGTTTTTCAAATTCCTCAGCCGATAAATATTCTCGCAAACTGCGCCGGTTATTTGGAAACACAGTGTAACCTATTTATAAAAATACATTTTTGTCATCGCGCGCAAGTTAGCTGAATGAATTTACGATGACAGCGTTAAGTAAAGATGACATCTTTTCAAAGAAGAAGGGTAAAAACTGCCGGATTTAGATGACAAAATATTAATATTAGTTGTTGACTTGATCTTAAGATAAAAAAAACGTCAAAATTCTGTAAAAAAACGACAGTTTACAGAATAAAAAAAAGCGCGATGAATTTGATATCCTACAAACATTTATGTCATTAAAGTCATAAATATCCGTCGCCAAAATGGCCATAAGACAAGTATGCCAGCGTTTATACTCGCTCCGTTTACACTTCTCTCGCGCAGAACATCAATTAATTTTCTTTGCAACCAAATACCCGACCCCCCTTCGAAAAAAAAAATCAAAATTTGAATGGAAGACGAGCGAAAGGGTCGTGACGTGAAGGCGCGCGTGGCATTGTATAGGCCGAACAGAAGCCGAGTGAAGGATTGAAAGGGTTAATCGCAATTGAATTTGACGAACGACGTGTCGAAAAGTTCACGCGCGCGCACCACGATGACGTGTGCACATTCGTCAACGCAAACTTTTATTTTGACTCTCGGAGTCGGATGAGAGAGAGAGATAAGACAGAGTGAGTGTGTGTGCGCATGCGTTAGTAATATGTTAATACAGTAAATGAGAAACCGTATTCAAAAGGCTGGTAAAAGCTCAATAACCTCACTTCCGTTTTCTCCCAAAAGTGTAATTAAAGATAATAAACACCGAGGCCGATGTTCTAACCTTTAAAGGTGATCCAAATACATCAAGGCGAAATTGAAAATTTGCGTGAATAAGTAAATAAAAGAACATCGAAATTTCGAAAGAAAGTTAATTTAAACGCTACCATTTAGTTAAAGGTTGAAAAAACTTAGAAAATGGAAAGGTACCGGTACCCATGATCTTTTTTCAAAAATTTACTTTTGAATATGAAAGTAATCTACTAATTAAAATATCTGTGAAACATTTTTATACGAAAACAAATACTTCGTAAATTTTTGAAATTTTTTTATTGAAGAAAATTTAACCATTTGTTTTCAGCGTCCCGGGCAAAAAATGGGAACATCTTCATTTAGAAATCCTAATTATTTTTATACTAATTTTGATATTTTGTCATTATAATAATAAATAGATTTGGGTGTAGTTTATCCTTAAATAAAATTAAAACAATTAATACCGGTAAATTTTTTTAGAGATGAATTTTTATCCGAAGAAGATATTGAATTTGATTTTCAGTTGCATAAAAAAATTTAAATCATTTTTGCTTTTAATACGTTTTCTTCTATTAAAATTTGCTTGAGTACATGCGAAAGTTTCAGTTTTTAGGGCTCTAAAAAAGACCAAACAACTACTCATAATTTTAATATTTTACTATTATAAACATCAATAGATTAATGCATGGGTCTAGTTTACATCTGAAAATAAAAATCACAATTAAATTCCAGTAATTGGTGGAAAAACAATTTTTTTTTTCAATGCCAGACGGTACTTTTTCAAAATTACCCATTTAATTTTTTTCTACATCAAAACTTATAAAAACTAAATCGTTTCTCATTTGATCTACAAATCTCAAGTTACAGTACAAGACAATTCGTCGTTAACCGATTTCGATAACACCAAAAAAAAATTTTAAACTAAGGGTTATAAATCATTTTTTAAAAGTTCTTATTTGAAAAGTTATCTGCTCCATTTACTGAGTTACGACACGCCGCAACTTCCGTTCTAGCTATTTTTTTTTTTTAAATAAACATTCCGAACGGTATTTACCCAGTCGATCTATCTATCTATACCGTATTTTGGAAAAGTCCCAAGAACAATAATTTCGAAGGAGGAGCACTCGAAACTATGACAAACTACAGCCATCTTGAAAACGTTATGTATAATTACGTAAAATGACAAACGAGCGAAATTTATGTAACTAAGATTACTCGAAATCGAGAGCGATGAGATTCCGGGCAATAAAACAAAGTTAGATAGAAAGGAGAAAAAGAAAAAAAAAAGTATTAAGAAAATGATGAAAAATAAAATTCATTCGGAAAAGTGCACGGTCATAATCAAAACGAAAAGAAAAGAAGAAAAGGAAGAAAAAAAAAATCAATTCCACTTTGATTTCTCGGAAATCCATTAAACTCTTATCAATCCTAAATACAAAAGAAGAAAAAGAAAAAAAAAAAAAATGTTAAGACCTCACAAGATGAACGAGTCTAGGTTAGTCGTTAAATTTATGATTCCTATACTCTGTTACGTTTAGATATCGCGTTGTAAATTACCAAACAAAAATCCTCTCCAAAAAAAAAAAATAAAATAATAACAACAAAGCTGAAAAGTTAATATTTCACGTATAATTCCGAGAACATTAAGGCGCGCTTTTTGAAATTAAAATTTACTACGCCGAAACATTATTAATCCTTAACGAGACATAATATCTTCTTATAATAATTGATAATAAAAAGAAAATTATTCGATGACTCTCCTCGTTATTTATGACCCGAGTCGCTAAATTTTTTCTTTTAATAACGAATGAAGATAAATAATTCGGAGAGGAAATAGACGTTTTGTTTGCGGCTGCAAATGCGTTTAAATTAAGAGAAATGTGCGCGTGCGTAAAACGAAAAAAAAAAAAAAATGCGTGTGGTACGTAAACACGTGAAGATAGTTCGAATTAATTAATTACACATCGAAAATACATGAAAAACAACGACGTAGGTCGGGATTTTAGTGTGATAATTCTTATTAGTAGAGTAAGCTTAGGGTTGTAAATTTTTGATTCGCGTTCGATTCAATTAATCAACCGAAATACGTCATCGACCGAGACGTAAACTTACAACAACGTCGCCGAACAGATAAAAATCAAACAACTGAAAAAAGTACATTTACGCACTTAAAAATATCACCCATTAAAATCTCAGGTAAAAAAATAAAAAACGTTGTGAGAGAGAAAAAAAAGACGTTGAGAAAAGATAAGAAATCGTTAGTGATGCAGCAGCATTTGGACAAGGTGCATGATGATGAAAAGAATCATAATTGCCATCGATTACACGGTGCCAACGCGTTTCGATAGCTATCGCCACCTGAATGACAGCCAAAAAAAATTAAAAAAAAGAAAACACACACACAGAAAATGCTATCGGTGAATATGATCGCGATTGTAAAAAAAAGAGCTTAGTAATAAGAATTTAAAATGGTGATAAGTGGCCGATTTTATCAGATGCCGACGGAAAAATGTGCGTGGCGTCACTCCTTAAGAGGTTGGTCGGTTAGTAGTGGAAGAATTTTCGGATAACCAAAATGAAGAAGAAGAAAAGAAAACGTAAGAAGAGGTCTCGCAAACAAGTTCTAATAAGCCACGATTATCT
>JAQGAY010001459.1:0-14209 GCA_034698085.1 Polydesmus angustus | reverse complement strand
ATATATAGTATACAGTATGTGTGTGTGATTATGCGTTCTATATGCACCAACTATCGCTTTTAGCTTGCCTTATAAAATAACCTCATCATAAATCACTGGGTTGATTTGAAATGACGCGTCATATAGCCGCTGGTGCCTGACCAAAGAGAATTACGCACAGTTTATGACAGCGCAAGACATAATACGATATTGCGCATCGCTTGCTGATTTCATCTTTTTAGGACAAGACTACTTTGCTCGAATGTACTGTCGTATAAACGCTTTCTATATATCGAAGTTGCACGACGATACCACTCCCACCCATCCCTTGTATACGCGTGTTCAAGAATGAGTTAAACACACCAGCTCCGTGTTACTCTGCATGAATGAATTTCAGTCCACAAAATCCGTTACGAAGACGACTACGCTCCTAACTTAGATTAAAAGCAAATTTGTTCATACATGACAACCTAAAAGTCGTGTCTTGTTATGTTGACGGTAACACTTTTTGCTAAGATAGTTGACGTTAAGCAACGCTGCATCAGTATTTGGATGAGTAAGTTGCATCACTCAATTCTTTACACCTGGCAATTGTCTTTTAGGACCTCTTGGGACCTAAAAATTCCAGCGGTATTCATCAACCGTTATCTACTGCATTTGTTTTAAAAAATTTTAAATTACTCTTTTAATGGCATCAGTGTAACTAAGTGGGGACCAAATAATGAAATTACACATACAATTCGCAATAACAAAAAAAAAATCAAGTAAAAAGTGCGTTTTCATTCACTTATCATAATAAAATTTAAAAAAACTACAATACACTAAAAATACAATATTTTAGCTCATCTAAAATATTTGTTAAGTTATTTATACATACATTCTACAACTACTGTAGTGCTATACTTAATGAGAAAACAAATTGAATTTTGAATTGTTAAACGAAGAACTATTTTTATTTTTAAATATTACGCTTCTAAACCTTTTCGCCATTTTAAAATTGTGCAGTTGTTTTCCTTTTGAAATTATGATGGTTAAGGCTTAAATAGAAAACTTAAAGAAGGGGGGAGCTTGTTACACTTTTGCACAGCTGCTGTGCGAGGAAAACTGCCTCCTTCTTTAAAAAACGCATTAAAATCAATAATATTTACCTAATTTTTTTTTAGTTGATTGTTGCCTGTATAGGCCACTACTTTTATAAACTTGTATAATCGCTTTATCCACACCCTCCCTAGGTGTAAATAAGACAAAATTAACAAAATTTCATCAACATTTTGAGTGTTAATGATTACGAATCAGCAAAGTTCTGCGTAAAAATAATTAAAACTACGTAAATCTAATTAGAAAATTTCATCATCAAAATTGTGATTGTTAATGATTTTGCCTCACCATAGACTTGGTAAAACAAAAAAATAAACACGAGAACTAAAACTACATAAATCAAATTTATTTAACTGAACCACGTTGGCAGTGCTGCTTTTCCAGTCGCGCGCTTAAATTTCAATTTCATGGACGATTCGATTTCCGTATTAATAATAATTTGTGAATACAAAAAATCTACCACGACATACAATTAAAGGATGTTACGCCTTTTAAGTATAAATATCTAGAATAGCAAGTAAACTGTACAATAGCTTTTTTTAAAAAAAAAAAAAAAATTTCATACATTTGTTAAAAATGTTTACAGCTTGCAACACTTTAATATACGGATTTCAGTCGTATTTTACATGACATTGTATTTAAAAACTATGAAATAAATAAATTTCCACAATATTATGTGTGTGATGCTTCCATTACAGTATTAAATTAAGCAATTAAGACTAATTCGGGTACTTCAATGGCACAGTCAAAATCTAAAATATAAATTACAATTATATTTTAAATCTCTATAACCCTACTGCTCACTCATGTCGCGAATATAACTTTTAAATACAGTTAATGTTACAATAATAAGCGTTTTGCTTTGCAGATACTGTAAGTGCACCGCTGACATGAAAATTATGTATCACTTTTAAGCCTCTAAAATTTCAAATGTAAAAAATAGTGAAAACAAATTTACATTATAGTTATGCAATTTTATATTAAACAGCATTATTGACTTAGATTTGGTACGTATTAGATCTTATTAACATCAAAAAGATCCAATTCTATGCACATTTCACTTACACAACAACCTTAGACTGATAAAAACAAGAAATTGCATCCATGATATTAGGTAACCGAATGATATGTTATGACAATGACACTAGACGTTTACATTAAAATAAATTTGTATGCACGTAACAGTTAATAATATGACTAGCAATCGCGTTTATTAAATGCAAATCGGTATGGAATCGTTTGGAATGATTTGCCATGAATTTACATCAAAAACTGTCAAGCATGCTCATGATCACGACTCGAAAGTTATTGCGTTCGTGAACGAGAGATTTCATATATTTTTACTTTCTACATCACTATAAAGTTCTTTGTTTTGTTTTTATAATTATAGGCTATTTTTAAATAACTTTTGTTCCGAAATATCTATCAAAAGTTTAGTTACCAAACTTCAAATAATTATCTGGACAATATATTGCAATACATTTCAAATCTATTAAAATAACAACTTCAAATATATAATAATCTTATGTAAATATCACCTAAACTGACTAAATATATGATATTTAGTATAATCCAGAAACGTACTCATTTCAAATTGAAACTTTTGAAAGAACTACAAAATATATTATATAAATTATTCTGCTGCGGGCTTCTATTCTAGATTGGCAAAATTAATTATTAAATATGAATATTATTAAAAATAAAACAATTTTTTGATAAAGCCTTAATTTTTATCAGACTATACTGTAGTAACTATCGAAATGAGATTTTTTAATACAATTTTAAAACTAATTATTGTATTAATATAAATTTCTTTGTTAATTAATATTAAAAATTTCCCTAAAACAAATAAGTGGTTGTGAATCAAATAATATTTCGACTTAGGTAGAATTTGTTTACTTTAAACTGAAGGTAGGAAGGCAATGTCTACAAAAATTAATAGAAAATATTGGAGAACGAGAAAATAATGTCAGTTTGTTGTAATAAAATAATTATTGTACTATTATATTAATGGATTAAACTAAAAAAAAGAATAAATTAATAAAGTGGATTGAAGAATAACGCAAGCAGATAATTATGTGTAAATTCGAATAAAACTGTGTCGATGAAACTTTAAGAGAATCAACCAAATACAGTATGACCCGATTTTGTTAATTTCTTAAAAGGTCGCCGCAAAAACTAAACCTCAAAAATATGCTACCAAAAATAATTATTAAAATCACATCTCAAGAAATTAATGCCATTTAAGCAAAGTCTGCACATAAATATTATTGCAACAAATAATACCTCCAACATCTTTTTAAAAAATTTATTTCATTATTAATGCGTGTAAAACTTTTGCGATAGATAATAAATGACGCTAAATAATTTACATATTTTAAGAAAATTTGGCCGTCCAAGTATTTTTATTGCCTATAAGTTGTAAATAAATTTCTTACCTTAAATTTTATACTGTGTTATATACTGTTATTATTTCCAAGTAATAAAATAAATTTAAAAAAAATTAGTAATAATTAATTCAGCATTATTGTCAACACGACGGCATCTGTTTAAATTATATTATTTGTATTTGCTGCAATAATAATTATCTAATGAACATTATTCTCGCAAAGAAGCACTTTTTTGGTAATAATTATACTGTAGGCTATACTACCCATAGCGAACGACCTTTTTCGTCACATTTTGAAAAAATAGAAATATATTTAATTAAATGTTATTGCGCAACTCTTACAATGGTAAGTCAACGCCAATAAACCGCAATACCGTATTAAATTAATACTTTTAAATAACTCTTTCAAGTTATTTTTTCTTGTTTTAGCGTCATCTCTTCTCGAAAGTATTAGTTTCTGTTGACTTTTGCGAATCTGCTGAACCTTCTAATTTTTTTTGTGCTAAACCTGCAGCTACATATGAAAATACACACAGAACTGCATAACAAATTTGATCGGCCTACCAAGAAAAAGAAAAATTAATTTAAGTAAATACAAAGAAATAAGCTCACGTAACCTACCATACTAGATTTATAACGACGTAAAATAATTTGCCTAGTTTTTGGATCTATATAAATTAAAAAAATGACATTAAAGTATTCAACAAAGTAAGAGTTATAATTGTACTTACTGTATTCTTCCAGTACAAAAATACCTCCAGTTTGAGTAAAGCATCTGCGGATGTGAACGAGTCTAACGAAAAACTATAAAACATACATGTGAATTACTGAAAATTATACAACTTAAAAAAATATTATATATATATTTTTTAAAAAAATATGTTCATACTAACACCAATGTTAGTCATCAGCGATATAATCTATGCTAACGCATTTTTTTTATTCAGATAAAGTTGTTACGTGAATCATTTTTTGATAATGCGTTTCATAGATTAAATCAAATTACATTAACATTGATCTTAAGTCATGCATCGGAATTATACTTAAATAAACATTATACAAATCATGCGAAATATTTCAGATTTTGAACACGCACATGCCACGACAGATGCAAATTGCAAGCAAAATGTTAGTCATAAAAGTTAAAAATTATATGACAAAAGAAATGATTTTGAAACTAGATTCTCTTCTATGACCAGTGGTTAACTTAGGGTGGATAATCACAGTAACCAAAATAATATTTGAAAATAATAATAAAACAATAATAGCAACGTCATATAGGCATGTGCGAAACTTTGGAGATGGTCAAGCAGAAGAATATACTAAGTGAATACAAGTACATCAAAAAGAAAATGTACTATAAACTATAGAAAATGATGATGAGACCAACGATCACTACAGTAACATAGAAATACACTACATGTTTTACCATGCAGGTAGTTGATAAAGTTGTTAATTTTAAAAAATAAAATACTGTATATTGAAGACTAAATATCCGGCAAACAAATTTTGCTACCGTAATAAAATTATTTAAAACTTTATAATATTTAAAACAAAATTATATTCTAAAGAGCAATGTTTTTTTTTTTTTTTGTCACTTAGTCAACTTCAACCACCTCCGATATTCCTAAATTTACATGGTCTCAATGTTAAACTTAAATCTCAAAAAATCACACTCAAATACCAACACAAACATTGATCATTTCGAATCTAATACACTGCATAATAATGACTACAATATAGGTGCACTGTTATCACATTTCTAATTTTTCACATATAAAATTCTACGATATGGCAAAGTTATATGAACAATGTACCTCGAAGTCCTGATGATTGTCGAGCAGGCATGAGAAGGAAAAGGCATGAAGAATAAGGCAAGGTAGGTAAAAAGGTAAGAATGAAAAGAAAAAAAATCAGGATTTTTATCAAATTCAATAAACATTGCAATATACTGAAAATCGCAAGTAAGCACTGTATGTTAGGTTGTATTGCATACACCGATTGATCGAACAATATTTTTTTATTATTCTTTCGATAGAAAATTTTAGAAAAAATAAAATTAAACGCCACACTTCGATTTATACTGGCTGCCAGATTTATATAAAATTAGTATAATAATAAATATAAATCACATAGCACCCATTAAGGACCATCTCAAAAGTTCCATTTAGCTTGCTGGTAATTCAATTTTAGTTTAAAACTTCAATTTTGTTTTAGAAAAATCTGATGTTAAACTAATACTGTAAATAAGAGTTTATACATCATTTCAAAAAAAAAATTATAACTTCATCAATTAATTTCCATTATTATAATTATTATCCAAACCTTATTAAAACTAATTAAGATTACTAATATAATTAAACTATATTACACTTGCTGCCATATCGTTATTAACATTATTGAATCCAACTGGTCACCCATTAAATTAGATTCTACTAAAGCTAAATCTCAATTTAATTCACGATTTCAATTAAAATGCTAAAACATCTTGTTAAAAATAAATATTAAAAAATTTACAACTACACATAAAATTTTGATTTAAATTAAATAAAAAGTTTAAATTAAAATATATAATGTATAAGAAATATATAATCTTAAAAAAAAACAATATACACAAAATAAATTTACATGCCAAATCTAGGAATGACCCGCGTAAATTTAAGTAATACTATAAATTATAATTTGATTTAAAAATTGTTAAATTAAAAAAAAAATGGTTAAATTAAAAAAAAAGTTAAATTAGATTACATATTAAATATTGAATTAATTATTATAATAACAATATCATTGCCATTAAAATAACATGCTATACAAAATCGAGACAAATAAATGGGAAATCCCCGTCTACGTTAAAGGATCATTCAAAGAAATGATTCATAAACGAATAAAAAATTTAAAAATACAAAAATACAACCACTATACAAACATATCAAAAAAATTGGGTTTATAATCAACCCAAATATGAGCAGCCAGCCTTATTAAATTTCAACTAGCAATATATTAACAGCACACGCCTTACAAATAAAAAAAATTTTAAAAAATTTGATTTTGCCAATTGGATATAAACGAATAGTAGTTAAATGTCGAACTGACATATACAATAACGGCTAAATAGAAAGATAAATATAAGACTGATAGAAATGGAAAGAAGCAGTGATAACTGCGCAAGCAGAGAAGTTTTGAGAAGGTCCTGCCATAACACACAGGCGTACAAAATACAATACAGGTTTCCTTCATTTCCACATGTCAATACTATTAATACAAATATAAAAATCCAAAAAAAAAAAAAAAACTGCTGAAAGATTAAACCGAATTACACTTTTACGAGTATAAAACAATTCGCCAATTACATCTTAAATAATATAATTGTAAACGTTTAGTTTTATGCTAATTTAGCATTTTCATTATTCTGCAGAATGATTTGCTAGAATTTCTTCATCAAAATGAAAATTCCAACTCTTCCGATTATCAATAACCAATATAGTATTATTACTATAAATAGACAAATTAGCTAACTAAGAATAGTAAATTCTAAATAAACTTTTACTCGCGTTTCTACCTCAAATTGGAATTTAAAATTAGAATTACAGCTAATTCTTTTAGCCAAGCCTACAACATTAATTATAAAAATCAAGTTTCCTACCTTACTATTGGCAAATAATAATCCTACACCTTCCATGCATACTTGCAAAAGGCCACCTTCACTTGTTCTCATGTCTTGTACCGGAAACTCTCCTCCCAATTCTGTTGAGTAAAATGAGATGGATTGTTTAGTAAATAAACTAAGTTATTATTTCAGTTCAATAAATATACAAATTTTAATTATTAAAGTAGATAATACCCTTTCTTAAATTAAGTTATTACAGGTTTAATAACAAAAAACCAGTGCATTATACCTGATACTGGCCCATTTCCTCTAACTGCTGCTCTTTCAACAGCATCCTTAATACAATAATACAAATCCTTACTCTAAAAAATGTAAGAAAAAAATGTTTGCTATCAATTCTTAAATTAATTTATAAAGAAGCGATATTTACTTTGCGAGTATAATATTTATGCAATTGTGTTTGACCACCATTTCTTCTCCACAAACACACTACTTTGTTTTTAGGGCTATAAGTCATATTAACTAATCTTTCATACCACCATCGTTCAACAATAGCACCATTAACACTTCGTAAAATAAGGCCATCATCCCTAACCTATGTATTAAAACATGATTTAGCTGGCTGTATCCATAAAAAATATAAATAACTTTACCTCCATAAAAAGCATATCACCAGAAGAGTCAGTTCCAGAATGAACTGTAAAAGTTTGCCTGTGCATTTGACGACTAGGAAGAGGTTTTAGATCAATGTCGTTACCATGCTAAAAAAAATTGTTGTAAAACAAGAAATAAATACATGCAAGTACAGTATAATACAATTATAAAGTTCAATCATACTAAATTATTAATAGACTCCAAGAGCTCATTCACTTCCTGACTGTAAACTAAGCCAATGTGTGATTTTCCAAGAAGTCGACGAACCTTTCGTTTAATATCTAACTTTCCAACATTTGTCATTATCATAAAAGCAACTGTATTGTATAACATCGTAGACAGAAGACGATCTTCATCATGCTCTAGCCTTTTTTTATCCAAATCAGATAACGTACTGTATCTAAAATAAATAATTTCTAATTATTATTTCCCATCATCAAATCGCCATTTATTTATGCGTACCTCTCCATCATTTCTCCAGGACCTTGATCCATTCCAATAACGTCTCGCTCTTGAGCAACAGCATCCAAAAATAAATTTTCCCAGAATTGCATTTGATCCCATAAGGTAGATCGATCTTTTCCTTTTAAATTTGTAAAATTACAATATATTTTTAAATTTATAAACAGTAAAGCAAACCAATTAATCCTTCGAATAAATAAGTACGACCCGTATCAGGACTTGGAGTTCCAGACGTATTGATCATATTTCCACCATGATATCTAAAACCCATACTTAAATTACTTTTACTGCTCCAAACGCTAGGTGTTCTTTTTTGAACTCTCGGAAACTGCAACAAGTAAAGATCTCAATAAATAATTAATTTATATAAAATTAAGAGCCTACATTTCCAGCCTCTAGTTCACTATCAGAAACTGTAGAACGAAAAGATTGATGGCTTATTCGAGACCTTTGAAATGATGGATTCGTGATCATACTACCAGCGTCACTAGCATTGCAGCTTAAAAATGCACTTTCTGACGTTTCCGACTCGATACTTGTCAGTTTATTTAATAATAGTTGCCGTTTAGCATTTAAAATATCTAAAAACATATCGGAAGCCGCGTCTGTGGAATGTGGATGAAGAAAAGAAGCTGTACCACTCGACTCATCAGGAGTCACGGATCGTTCGAGTAAACCAAATTCGGCTAAAGCAACATTAATATTAATTTAAGTACTTTCAATAAAATATGAAATTAATGCTTACTGTGCTCGCCTTTACTACTCCTTCTACTACTATCTTTTGATCCAGGTTCACTAACTTGAAGGTATTCCATACTTGGATTTAAGGAAACAGATTTTGGAAACTCTGAAGGACTGCTTGGGCAACTACTTCGCTCAGAACCTAAAATTCAATTCAAAAATTTTTTAAAAAAAAGTATTTTATCCAATGCACATTTGATTCCTACCTAATAACTGCTCATCGTTTATACTCCTACTATCTAATTTTGCTTGTGGTTCGAGCAGATGTCTGTAAAGATTTTCTCCGCTTCCGAATGGGCTACTTGACTGTTAAGAAAAGGTGCCATTAAAACAATAATTAATAATTATTATCTAAGTAACTCTGTTTACTTGAGATAATCCTGTAGTAATCGATGACGCTGTATCGATGCGCCCATTATCTGTCAGATCTTTCGACCAGTAATGAGTATGTGTTATTTCTAATACTTGAAAAGCCGAAGCTGAACCACCCAAGCCAAAGTTCGCATATGTATGTTCGAGACCTTGAACAATGCATTGCAATAGTTTATGATATCCTTTCCAAACAGGCCTACTTAAACACTGTAATAAAAAATAATTAATTACCATTTTCATGCATTTCTATACTGGATAATGCACAGTTTTACCACGTCATCAATGTGGTCATCTGGTCCAATTTTCATCTCCAATGTTTTATTTAATCTTGAGACTAAATATGTTCTATAGCTTTCATCTTCCATTAGTTTTCTAACTCGATTTAATTTCAACCATCCAACTCCTTCCCCTTCTAATACATTATTTATTACTTCGTTAAGGAACTGTTGGTTTTCACTTCCTGTTGCTCGAGCTTTCGCTGGAGATACTTGTCTGCAATAATTCATCAAATCTAACTACATTTTTAAAAACCAAATATTATAAACTTACAGTAGAGGACTACTTCTGTGCTCCTTCCCATGTAACCTTTCACTTTCGGTTGCTTTTTGTGGCCTGGGAGCTGCGTGGCGAATTAAAGATGATTTCTCTACCAATCCACGCTTGCCTACAGGAACACGTTCCGTGTTCCAGACTATTGTAAGATGTTTTATATAGACATCAAAACAACACAGATAGCAATACTAACTAAGCTTCTTCAAAAACTACAATAAACCATGCTTTATACCTAAAGGATCTTCTCCAAAAGGTGTTTACTGAGTTTATATATTGATCTTCAGAAAATCGTGCATTCCGATCACCAATAATGTCAAACATGCAAACTACTGACTAAACTAATTTTTAATATTATAATTGAATACCAATAAATGCTTCCAAGATAACACCCATAATACCGGTATAAACATTTAGCTTGATTACCTTTTGGAAATGGACCAAATGGTTGACTGCGGGGTTTTGACTTTACACTTGAACTACTTGTTATGCTAGCTGTGCTGCTACCACTACTCTTATTTCCTGAAACATCAGTAAATTTATGCAAAATTTTATAATAAAAAAAAACGAAAATTGAATTACGTACCGAACAATTCTGATATCATCGAAGTAGTCTGAGCAGCATACCCGTTGAGCTCGCTGCTAATAGATGACAAAAAATTGGAGGAAGCTGGTGGTTCCCCTTCCCGCGATTCTCCTAAACCCTAATTTAAAACCAAACAAAAAGAAAAAAAAATTTGAGAAATTTTAACAGTAATAATTATCTCCTTAATTTTACCTTTAATAATCCCTTATGTCTAGCTTCTCGCGTTGCTTTACTAGCTTCACCTAAGGCCGTTTTCCCAGCTTCTACAGCAGTCTTACCAGCTTCCATTGCTTGTTTACTTGCTTCTTTAGCAACAACTTTAGCTTCCCTAGCAACCTAAACAGCACAACATATTTTTAATTCTATTCATAAATCATAATTAATACAGTATTTTTTTTAAAAAAAACACCTGTTCCAATAAAGAAGGATGACTCTGACGATCAGAACCCCTAACTGTATGTGACATTTGTTCCAACAATGAAGCGGTACTGGATTGCCTTGTCGGACCTGTTTGACTTCCAAAACTACTCGTGCGACCTTTAAATAAAATTTCTCTAGTCGCATTTAAAGTATTATTTTAACAAAGATAAATTTTACAAACCTAATAAACTAGAAATACTAGCTTGACGACTAGGTGTTGGTGATGAATGAGAAGTTGAATCCTGACGCGCTGATCGACGACATTTATCCATTTCTGGAGATACGTCACCACTGGCACTACCTGGAAGACTGTGAGCTTGCACCGACATTGGCATTGCAACCGCTCGTGAAGCATACGCTTTTGCTAGAGCTACAACATCAGTCTCGGGACTAGGCATATCGGGAAATACAGTGGTTGGATGAGGTAACTTATCAAGCTTAACAAAAGGTAAAAATCAATCTCAATAACTTTATTCAATTGTACTTCAATTAAAATATTTCAAATTACAGCTCCAGCTGGTATTCCTAAAACACCGGAAGTAGTTTCGCTATTGGCATTAAGTTGATTGAGAATAGTTTCACCTTCAGGACTAGATAATTCTTGTTGAGGAGAATCTGAACCGGATTCAGAATTTGAGCCGGAACTTGCAACACCAGGCAGCTGAAGAGTAGAAGGTGCCTGGTAAACTAATTGCTGATCAACACTGCAGTAAAAGTGATCATCAGCATTCCTTCCTAAATAAATTTTTAAAAAAATAATTTATTATATAAAACTAATATTATTCGTTGTTCAAAACTGTACTAGTTACCTATGGCATCACCTGTGATGTCACTACTAACTAAATCTGAAACAAAATCGCTTAAAGATGAATATGAAGAACTCGTGCTACCAGCTCCATCACTATCACTCCCACTCTCATCTAAAAATAAGCCTAATTCAATAAAACAAATTCCGCTATTGCTTTTAAAGTAATTTTATATACCAGTTTGTTGAGCATCCTGATGATTAATAGACGCAAGAGAACTTCCAAGCCCTGAGTTATTATCCCACACATGAAATATAATGGGATCTAATTGATGACTGAACCATTTGGATTTGTCACCAATTAACGTTGGATCGAAGACACCCGTATGAACCCTTAAAAAAGCCACGTTAGTTGGACTTAAGGACCATTCGGCAAAAAACTCCACAGCCTGAGTATGGGCAAATTTATGCAAAAATGGTGTAGCTCGAGGACGAGATCTTAAAAAACTATTGGTTTGAAAGGCTACAACAGGCCTCGGGTACAATCGTAGTGTACGAGTATGCTCCGAAAAGTCAGCAAGTAAATTTGGTGAGTTAAAAAATCGTACCTATATTTTTTAATTTATTAAAAAAATAACATTCAAATAAAATTCAATCGATAATGTACGAGTAATTACCATGGCAACTCTGGTGGCAATGTCAACCGAGTCGATGTCATTGCCATAAATAAAAGGGTTAAATCCAGCGGTTGGAGGAGTGACTTCTTCAGGTTCATGATGAAAGGGTATAACATTTTCAAGAGTTATTTGGTCTAGATTTTTAATAGGTTGGGGACTCATACTCATACTCGCTAACGCTTGCTTTAAGTGATTTTTTAATACTGTACACTCTGGTTCTGGAAGTGAAGGCAATTCTTCTCCTGACAAAACTGTTATCTATGAAAACATTAATTTCAATTAATGACTTTCTTTGACTATAATAAAATTGAATAACTTTAAACAGTACATGTACATGTATTATGAAAAATATAAAATAGAAACCGTTACATTAATTTAAATTTCCATTATGAACTTAACATTACAAGATAAATGCAATAGTTTTCTAAGAAATGTCTATGAAGTTAATTTTGATATAAAACTAATGCAAAAAATCAATAATAATCGTGTATACAGTACAAGCCTCTTAAGAAATTTTCTTTCACAATATGTTCACTTTTAAATAAAAGCTTTTTCATAAAATAAACTAACCCAAAAAAAACACTTTCAATGATTTCAATTTATAAAAGAAAGTACTAAAAACAGGGATTATAGAATTCAATAGAACTAAGTACTGTAGAGGAAAAGAAATAAATTTCTTATAAATGGCGCCGTGAAAATATTTTTATTATAAGATGGGACTCACTTTATTGGAATCAAGATCTACCAACCACACATCATCAGGTATTCTAAAATGCTTTTTATACATAAAAAACGTTGCAGGTACTCCAATAATAAAAGGAGTAGGAGCAAGGAGAAGCTGTAGGAGAAAAAAAGAGATCATATTTATTTCTAAGAACTTTAAATTTAAAACGTCAAAAAAAAAAAGTAAGAGTAATAGCTTTCTTCTTACTTGTTCAGCGCAACACATACATGTGGGTAGTAATGGAATGATAGGAAACATATATTCCAAAGGATAGATCATTGTCACGAAAGCTAATACACTCATTGACAATGCATTACAGTCTCGCGATTGCAAAATAACCTAAAAATGCGAAAACAGAAATATCTTACAGTTAAAAATTTAGGTTCAGTAAAATTTTGCTCAATAACAACCTTATTTTCCAAGATGATGCATGTGAGCACCTTTAGGCACGTGTCAACCCCTAACAACTCAAGGGGTAAATGCAGAGGAAAATCTACCAAATTAAATCTGGTATGATCAGGTAATGCAAATAATAGAGGAGGTTGTATCTCTCGAGGTAAAACGTCAATTTCTACTCTGGTTTTCCCTGGAACAGGTACTGGAGCACTTAAAAGTCTAAGAATCCAAGTCTCGATGTCTCGAACATCATGTAGCAAAACAGATGGAATGTTTTCGCTAGGTTTACCAGTGAGTACGCTCCACACTGTATCCCTATTAATTTATATTGATTAAAAAGCGGATTATCATCTGTCAACTTTAATACGTGTGGTCTAACGGGCTTTACTTTTGTATATTATATCACAGCATTAAATAACAAAAATAATTAGAGAAAACGGCGAGGCTTTAATTAAATGCTGTACGACGAAACAACTTTCTAAGCCCCTAAATATGATTAACTTTCCTTCCCGTTAACATAAACATTACATAGATAACACTCTTAATAATAAAAATGCAAAGAAAATAATAAATACCTGCATAATAATTTCGATCCCCCAGTTCGTTTAGGAGCAGATCTTTCATTACACGCTTCAATGAGACGTTTCAACACAAAAATGCAATTTCGAAAAGTTGAAAAAAAAGGATGATGAGATATAATACAGAGCGATGTTAAGGAATGATTGCGCACACGCTGACGTCTGTTGCTTCTAGGGGAAGGAGACTTTGATCCTGGATCAGAATCTACAGTGGCATCCGACGATGCTCCCC
>JAQGAY010001458.1:0-14210 GCA_034698085.1 Polydesmus angustus | reverse complement strand
CCGTAAGGTTAAAAATAATAATCGGCACTACCGCTTTTTTTGTTCCACATAATTTCTAAATGACCCATATCTATAACCAGGATTGACCCGCAAAATATGTGTTATCAAGTTTAAGATTATTATTTTATTATAGATCTTCAAAAAAAAAAAAAAAAAAAAACTCTTCTTAAAAAATGTATGTCGCGCGTAAAAGAAAGCCACCAAAAAGTAAATAGACCCCCCGACACGTAGAAAAACAAATAAATAAATCACCTTGCGCATGCATCTCTGAACAAGTAAGGCATATTTTACAATAATTATCGTAAATTTTGAAACTGGAATAACGCTGTTGTTGCTGCCGCCTATAACTTTCTTCGTTCCTTGCTTACCACATCGTAAATAATCTTAATTAAATATCGTTCACGCCTTAGACAACAGCCGCAGATCCCAATTTCGTCAACAATTCTTCGGTGATTGATACGAGTAAATAATAGAAAAAAATGACGAAAAAAAAAGATTGAAATCGTCCTAAAAAGATCTATATCGATGCAAAAATACAAATAAACTTCCTTTCAAAGTTTTTCCTAACAATTCCATCTTGCATATAAAAACGTTTAACGGTATCAAACGTCTTCAGATACGGTAAATATTATTTTTGCGTGAATTCTACATTCAATGGCTTAATAAATTACTTGACCTACACTTAAAAAGTTGTATTTACATCTATTTTTTTTTCTATTTTCAATATTATTCTTAAGTAAAAACTATTGCTCGTCATGGCATTAACCTATTTTCAGGTAAAGATGCGAATATTCAATCATCTTCTGACAGCGCACGCACATATTTTTTTTTCTCCCTTTACTCCACGTGCATTTAAACAAGTGAACGTGTATCAGGTGTTACCAGTTCTATCTATTCATCAGCTCTGATCATCGCTCTTGTACACATTTTTACTACAATTCTGTTGCATCAGAAATATTCATCGGTGAGAATGCACGAATTTTCGCGTATAATTCAAACAATAACGATGAAAAGAAGAGTAAGATTACTTAAGATTAGATACCGGTAATAAAAAAAAGCGAGTATGGGTAGGGAGTAAGAATTAAAAAAAAGGGGTGAGTAATAATAATCTTAGTCGAGTGCACTGTATCCACTTGTAACTCAAAAAAAAAAAGTAACAAAACGGAAAGAAAAACGCCTGTTACTACCACCTATAAAAATTCCTTATTCACCTTAATTTTCAGCTTTTTTTTCTCTCTTTCTTTTCTAAAGAAATTGAGGGAGAAAAAAAACAAAACTAGAGCACTTAGTTATTATTTTTAAGGAACAATAGCAAGCCTTATGACTTCGACTCAACAAACAATAAAAATGGATACATACAATAATAAATCTCAAATATATGGTCTTCGTATAATAGAAAAAGGGCTTATTTTTTTACGTAAGCGTACTAAAAAGCCATCTAAATGTTTTGCCCAAAGGCCAAATATTCGCACGCAAAAAATTAGGTAACGTCGTATTAAAAAAATTTAAAAACTTCGAAAAAAAATTTTTTTTTTCTTATAATGGCAATAAAAATAGAGTAAACAGTCCATGTGAACGAGTGTGGAAATTTCATAATTACAATTGCATTAAAAATTGACTTTGATTCCACCCAAAACAGGAAAAATTTTGGCCATGTGATTCACCATAACTACAGGAAAAATTAATTTATTATTGAAACCACATTAGTGTATTATAAAGGTGACCGGTACTACTATTACTACGTTCTCATGACTTTACATCACATTACATTCGGGTACTCCTTAATCTCTAATAATACAATTATAATACAATATTTTCAGATAATTAAATTTAATTGCATTATGCGCACGGAGATAGCTGCGGTTTCCTCTTCAATATTAGGTTATTTCAGATTAATTTATCCCATCGGATTAAGTAAAATTTATTATGAAATTCGTTCAGAATCATTCAAGAAAAAGTTTTTTTCACCCCGCTTCCTTGAAATCATTTCCCAAAACTCTTCGTTTCCTAACAATCATTTGAAATAGTCTTTCAAAAACTAATTATTTTAACTAATTTAAAAAAAAAATCAACTAAAAAAAATACCAAAAATAATAATAATAACTACCGGTATAGGATGAAATAAATCAAATATTTCACGAAAAATTAAATATTTATATGAAAACCAAATTTTAGAAACTAAATTTAATCAATGTTATTTTTATGTGGAACAAGGGCGTTTATTTAAACATATTATTTGAGTAAAATTTCAACCAATTTTCCCTAGAGAAATTATTTGGCTTAAGTACCATAAAACATGCCATTATCAAATAGAAAAGCCATTTATTATTTTAAATTATATAAATCTCCTATTTCTTTAATTTAATTTAATCTCATTAAAATAGTATACCCACGTGCATCTTGTTTTCATTATTGAAGCCACAATATTTGCCATCACATGAACTTTTCCTTCGCCATATGAAACCTTAAAACTCATGTACCGGTGTTAATATATTCGATTATCTCTCTTATAACTTTTGAACTTATTTTGCATTCCCTTAACAGATTCGTGCAAATGTTAGAAACTGGTTTCTCCTCTGGCGAATTTGACAGCCAAAAAAGCCCACAATTCAAAAAAAAAAAATGCCAATAGCACGCAATGTTTAACAGAGATGTTCATTTCGGGACCGCAGTTATGTCACGTCGTAAATAAGAATTTCCTTAAACATCAATCAGCCACAAAATGCGTTGCATAAATAAATAAAAAATTAACAATGATCAATCAAGATAATAAAGCTATCTCAAAAAAATATTAATATTAAAAAATTAATAAAAAAAAATAATCAGGAAAACTTATTTTAAAAAAAAACAAATTGGCATTTGAAAGTTGATGCTTGTATTGGAGCATGAGGGAACATGAGGTGACGATGATTCGAATGACTCGTTCCGTTGAATGGACTAAGTGCAGCGTAAAAACTGACATTAATTGCGCTGAGGTCGCACCACAATTTATTCAAGAGATGCTCATTTTTCCTTTTAAGTTTAGCTTTCTTTCCAAGTACACGTACACTTCACAAAAGATACATACGCACAAGTATGAAAATATTTTTTTGACTTTTTTGTGACCTAGGCCTTTTACGAGAAATTTATCCACCAACTACCGTACGAGTGTTTCTGTAATTTACCTCTCTCTCATGCTACCGTACTTGGAAACATCTGTGAAGTGGTATTGTTCACGTCAGATATGAATACCGTACTCTCAATAGTAATATCGCTTTGTATGTCGAGCGAAGAATAGAAAGCAATATGCTCGCAATTACACTAAATTCATTTTCTGCCGGATTTCTAGGATAAATTTGACAGTGATTAGCTTTACATAACAAATGGATAATAGAATTCTGACAGCGAGGTACTCATTGATACTGCATGCGCATTATACAGAGAAAAAAAAAATATACGAGATCTAACTAGTTACTAAATAATTACTTCATAATTATTTGTAATCATTCAAATTTTATATTAACCTATACATAAAAATATAGACTAAAAAAAAACCTATTTTCCTAATAACAAACTCAATGACTAATTATTTTTTAAATGAACAAATACGAACAGTTTCTGTTCATTTATTCCACCAAATTTGAAAATATCAACAAAGAATATTAAAAATTACGAACAATAAGTTAAATACGCAATCAGATCAGGCTGAGCATAGAAGCAGATGGTGCAAAGAAAAAAGAAGGAAAAAAAAAAAACACCAATTTTTTTTTTTTTTTTTTTGGCGAATTCGAATTATTGATAGCTAAAACACTTGCATTCAATAAGTCTTCCCACTTGCGTCAAGTTTCACGCACGAATTCCACGATTATCACTGCCTGCTTTTGTCTTGATTTAGACTAGAACTAAAAATCCCTACCGTGTAATAAAGATTTGTTCTAGATCCGTTGCTAACGAGCAGGAAAGTAAGGATAAAAAAAAAAATTACCAGCAAAATACATACTCCCTTTTATAGTTCAATTCCAACTTCCGAATTCACAGATAAATAGCTTACAAACGTCAACTTTTCATTTGCAATCTGTGTAAAACTAATTAACTTAATGCGAACTTATAATAAAATGCAATTGTCATGATATGCATTATATCCTCCGGCTCTCTACAAGTTTTATATCGAAAAATATTTGTAAAATGATAAAGAAGAAAAAAACACTTTATAATATAGAAAATTATTTAACAGTTTCTCAAATGATGCTGCAATATTTGAATACTTAATGTTCGGCTTTAAAACGTGTAAAATTTATTGGAAAAAAATATATTGAATATTCTCTATGGGATAATAAATTAAATCACTTTGCCAAAACCTAACGGTAAACCCAGAACTATTTAACCTTTCGGTACAATTTTTCGTTTTTTTCCTCCAATATTTTTCGCCAAGTTATTAAAAATAATGATAATTATTATTATAATGAATTACATTATAGTTTTTGATACAAATATTAACGCCTGACACATAATAAGCTACTGTAGGTCTACTTCATTAGAGAAGAAGGAAAAGAAGTTCAAATCTCTAAGGTGAATGAATCTTATCGTGTTAACCTTTTCTATTTAGAAGATTACTTATTTCATAAAACAAGATGCGACTGTTAATACGAGTAAAAAAAAGGGAAGCTATTGTTAAAATTTCCTAGTAGGACAATCAAAATAATTAACTTAAGATCTTCAAAGCAATTTCATTCTTACCTGGAATACATGGCACAATAGATGAAAAATAGATAATACTACAAAAAAAAATTTAAAAATAAAATAAAATTTAAAAAGAACTGAAGATGACCGCTGATTGTAAATTAAAACATAAGTCCATGAACATAGATCCGCGTGTTAAAAATCCAGCAATTCACAGTATAATATTTTGGAGAATCAAATGTTCCGATGATGGAATTCGCTCGAACCATTGGAAGAAAAAATACTCAAAAAAATCCGTGAAAATGCGCGTCTTCCGTCGATAACAGCTGATAAAAACTTTCACAAACCAAGATTCGTAGCCTGCACCGAGATTGACGGTTCAAGTTGTCAAATGCCAAATAGTTTATTCGAACGTAGTGTGTCATGCATTAGTACACGCGGTTTCGCCGTCTTGCTCTCGTTTATAAAGGTAGGGGTGGGGATTAAATAAGAAATAATTAACCAAACAGTCTCGTTTGTCCTACTTTAGCAACTTTTTCGCAACCAATAACGTCAAAGTTTGAAAAGCGAGCGGCTGGTTCTAAAAAGAACTATATTCGAAAAGTGATCACTTCCAATTTTCAATTTGAGATTGATTGCCGATATCTTTCATGTGGTACCGCACACACCACGTACACTGTGCTATACGCAAAATTAATACATGCAAATCGTGCGCGCACACGTATTAAAAGTTTAAAGTCATCGTTCACAATGTTAATTGCCTTCGAATTAAATCATGCTCTAATAATGAATAAAATTACTTGACCATTTCAAAAATGGTAAAATCGCTTAAAATGACATTTTTTTTAAAAAACAATTAATTGCCGGTACTGATTTAGCTTCATAACTTTATGCAAACAATGGTCAAAAACTTTTTTCTTAACTTCTTTGAAGGAAAAAAAAATTCAACTTCAAAACAAATAATATATGCCTCATGTTTACCAATTTGTTTGGTGCGTCAATCAATAAAATACATCTCAAAATTCAATTGAGAAAACAGCATTCAAAAAAACCGTAAACATCAATCAACGTCAAACGGATGACACTTCTAAACCAGTGTTAAAAAAAATACGAGTAGTAAATACCGCTATAGATCTTTTTTTGAACTTACGTTTCACGCTTTTAAAATAAATAATTTCATAAGATCGAGTATTTACAACTTTTGTGAATCAAAATTTAGAACTTAATTCTTAGAGTTTTCATCATCGTGCAAAAGTAAAATATTATCATACGCTAGCTCAAAAATATTGTTTTCTTTTTTTAAAAGGAAATAATAAAATTAATAAATGACCAACAAATTAAAGTATTTAGTTCAATCGCAACGCCTTTTTGTAAATAAAATGTAGTTACACGTAAGCCTATACACTGAACTAAATTTAAAGAAATTTGTCTTTTGTTACTGTTAATTGCATGCACTGTAATTTCAAACTTCCAAAAAATCTCTGATAGAAAGTTTTATCTAGCATAGAGATAAACTTTGTGCGTAGAGAAAAAAATGGTCAGTACTGTATAATACAAATTTAAGATTCATAAATAATTTTTTCTTTGCAAATATGCTCATTAGAGTGTAATAATTATGCAAAGTCATCTTTCTAATCTTCTATACCCGCTACTGTTAGTAATTATACGAGTAATTTCAAAAGAATTTAAATTTGTATTCAGTAAAACCACACTTTTATCATTTTGCTTTTTACTACCATGTTTACTAAAATACAGGGTGGGTTTAATAAAAAGTGAAACTCTCTCTAGAATAATATATTATTTGGGTTAAATATTAAACTAAATTTATTTCAATTTTTTAAATTACGTGCCAGACAATTTCAATAATCAGCTATTGTGTTCCCTGTGCCCTCACTGATTTAAAAAAATAAAAAAACTTTTTTTCTTATAACTGTTTGAGGCTTTTGTTTAAACCTCGGTTAATAAAAAGCTAACAATTTCCCCTTTCTAGTTAACATTAAATTATAAAATAGAAGTTGATCAAATTGCAAATTAAAGCCGGCTCTTTTAAATAAATAATGACGCCATCGTCGGAGTGTCCGAGATAATAATACCAACACAAACAATTGGCAAAAGTATACTGTAGAGCCCTTTTACAGAGAAACCGATAAAAGTTTTTTCTGTAAAAAATAAATATTTCTTTTGCCAATCAAATAAATAAATATTGAAAAAAGTAACTTTTACTCTCATTTAAGCTGTACTATCATCTAATAGTAATTTAATAATGTAACAGTGAAACAAAAATGCAAACATTTTAAACTAATTTCCAAAAAATTTGTTTATTATTTTATTTAAAAATATTTTTAATAGTCCATCAAACAAATTAACCACGAAAATTTGTCATGTTTTAAATTAACCAAAAATGTATTTTATTTTACATAAAATCGTATGAATTTCTCCATTAAGCAGCACAACGTTTACGTTTTTTGTTTTGCTAGTTCTTAATAACAAGCGGAAGTTAAATTGTGGCAATCGTATCATGTCATACCCCAAGTACAATCCATTTAACACTTGAAAATTGCTTTGAAAATGAGATGATATCAGTTTGTCTCATTTTTAAAGGCTATTAAACCTAGTTAAACAGTATGAAAATAAAATTAAAAAAACAATTACCGGTAGCATCTAAAGTCATTGCAGATAAGAAATACATTTCTGCAGTACAAACCACTTTGCATTTTTAGTTTGATACACTGCTGTAAAGAGTTAATTAGAATGGGAGAGTTTATCAAGGCGTTTTATTGACCGAGACAAAAAACTCAGAAAAAGTTATTAAAATATTTTAAAATCGCTCATTTCACTGCCTGAGCGCACTCTATACTGTAATAAGAAACGCAATTAATTTATACCGTACTTAAAGAGAAAAAGTGGCCGTTAAATTTAATGATGAAATGTTCATCGCCTTATAATAAAATTGTCATACTGTATATATTTGATAATAATATGCAGAAGTTACTGAGTAGTATTATAACGGGTGTCCAGCACTTATATTAAAATTGGTTGTAAAAAAAAACCACT
The DNA here is from genome assembly GCA_034698085.1 of Polydesmus angustus. Taxonomy (NCBI): domain Eukaryota; kingdom Metazoa; phylum Arthropoda; class Diplopoda; order Polydesmida; family Polydesmidae; genus Polydesmus; species Polydesmus angustus. The sequence goes on along the minus strand of JAQGAY010001458.1, from coordinate 6,497 downwards.
GTGTATGGATATTGTCGTGTTTCATTGTAGCCACCGCTTTTATCTGATGTTTAACCAAGCTCAGCATCAGAAACCGCCCGAATAAGCAATTCATAACTCAAATTATTTATTATAAATAATAAAATACCCCGGTAACCAACAAAAAAAAAATAGTTGTAATAGTCCAATCCAACGCTTCGCCGAATTACAAAATAATGGCATAATCAGTCAAATCGCTGTCCGACTAAAATCAACAAGCAAACAGAAAGCACATCGAATCGCGTTACGATTTTTAACGTTGACGTACGATTCTTAGAACTCGAAACGTTGAGCCATACTCCAGCGGTCTTTTAAATAACATTAATGACAAATCAAGTGTAAAACAGTAAAAATTACATCTCCACCGTTTGGTCATCAGGTGTTACACAATTAGAGCATGATACATTTTCTATATTACTTTAGAGTATTCGAAATCTATGCAAGTTGCTTGTACGTTTTTTTTTTAAATAACTGAATGAAGCCATTGTCAAATTACCGGTACAAGTGGCCTTTATAATGCTGATTATGATAAATAATATAAAGATAATATTATTATTGACTTATAAAATACCCGCGCAGTCTTAAAATTTAATTATTATTATTATTTTCCCCTTAAAATTTTCATGATTTTATTTTTCCATGTGTCTCGTTTAATTCAGAGCGCTCGCGAATCAAATATTTATGCATAATCACGAATTCGGGGCGTTTATTCATTCGATTTGGTCAAAAAAGCCAATTACTGTCTAATAATTTAATGTAAAAAGAAGAAATTCACGGAAGAATGATAAGCATTACGTCGATTTAATAAATAATAATTATAGTTTGACTTACGTCACGTTCTAAAACGAAGGTGATCATTATAGGGTAAACAATAGGAATGTTTAATATTTAACTGCATCGTTAAAAACAAGATGCAGAACGATTTTTATGAAAATGATTAGCCAAAATAATTTAGATCATTTGCCAACAACCTTGAATTTTTTTTTTTTTTTAAATATGCACGTGCATACATCTCCGTTAAATTTGTGATTTATCAGCTATAAAATTTTAACCAATTTCAAATTAAACTATTGTGAATTAGTATTTTAAATTGCTATACTCGAAGTTTAATAACAAGGAACGGTGCCACAATTCGATATCGCTTAGTTATATATCCTTGAATTATTTTTATTATTATTTGGACTAATAAAAAGCTAAAACAAAACCACTTTACACAGTAACAGATAAAATAAAAAAAAGTTCTTTGCAGTAACCTTTTATTCTTCTAACTTTATTTAGCTATTGAAAATGTTCAGCAAAAATACTGTTTATTATTAATACTGTACCAAAATTAAAAGCCAATTGCAATAATCTTAAAAATTTTATGTTTAACCGCGGCAAATTTCTAAAAATATAAATACAGACTTACAGTATTTACTGACAGCACAATTTAAATCATGGTAAAAAAAAATCTAAAAAAGACTTCCCAAAATCGTTTTTAACTAACTTGTCACAAATTTTTATTTTTACCAGAAAATACTGTTATAACTTTAAATTTAAATGTGCTTAGTATCTCTCGATAATCACTATCACTTATAGTTTTTACGTTGAAGATCCAATTTTCTATTAAAAAAATGTCCTTACTCATGTAATGCGAATTTTTCGATAATTCAAACCACCTCACGTTTTTATTAGTTATTCACGTTTTAATAAGGCAATTTTATTGAATTTACCTTAGGACTACTTCCTAAACAATAATAATTATTATTGTTGCCTATTCATATTAATACCGCTTTTATAAAATACAAGAACAATAAACACCTGCAATTTGCATTTCAAATTTCCCTTAATATTGTATTAAAAAGATTTGAACAGAAAGAGAAGACTAGACACTTTTTTTAATCATGCATTGTTGCTCTGAATTGAAATTTTGTTGTCAAATATCACAAAACATAAAAAAGATAAACTATATTAATTTGCAAATACATGTACTGCATAATATACTGTAGAATTTTTTTAAAACAAAAATATTAACTTGCAATAATTGTGCAAATTAAATAATGATAATAATAAAAAACATTTAAACATAAAGTTGGTGAAGCAGAACTTTCTGCACCTCATCACCGTATTCCATTCGCGATTACGCCTTTTTATGACAATGAATACTAATTGCAAATAAATATTATAGATAAAAGTAACACACCCACAGGTACCCCGATTGTTTATACTCGATTGCTAGCTGGGGGTCTTCCAATCCATGAAAACGATTATATTTTGGAATAGATTAAGGCATTCCCATTGCTGGGCATTCGATTTTAGCGATATAAATTTGGCAATTTTAATGTCTATAACGTCTAGAAGGCATTACAGCTACTATATTTGTAAATTCCACTACGGTATTGTGACAACTTGTAATAAAAAAAGTTCTTAACTCAAACACATAAATCGGAAGCGCACGCACGGGACTCTCGCCAACGCCTCGCTCTATCCCACCAGACCCACCTATTCCACGAATTTCAAAATACTTTTTTCCCCCTTTTTTTAAGCCAGAACCCTCCCTCGCACAAAAAATCAAACGATAAAAGCTACGCCACTAGTTTCGAATGTGAACAATAATTAACAAATTATTTTATAACTCTACTTAAAAATGAACGATAAAAATTTATTAACCTGGATTTTAAATGTTTATTAATTATTACTAAAACTGTTTTGAGTGGGGTGGGCATGAGATTACGCTTTTTTCATTATATAAAATTAAAATACTTAGCATCAATTAGAATCGAAGATTATTATGAAGTTACTCAATGCGGTGGGTGTATTGCAAAAGTCGACGGAAACACAAGTTCTGACGCAAAATTCAAAAAAACTTAAGCAGTCACGAATTCACGCAATGCTGAAAACTATTATTAAACATTGCTTGAATTCTGTTTTGTTTTTAGCGTTATATACAAATATTAGAGTAATCGACAGAAAATGTAAACAATTTAAAAGAATATTTCTTGATTATCGATAACCCAATAGTCCCAATAGCCCTTAGATGGGCGACTCCCACTTTAACTACTTCCAGGAGCACTAACGCATACTGTACATGGTATTTTGCCCTCTCGAAGCCTTCTGCATTCCCTACTGCCCTTATAAACCTGAGCTAGATCGGTCAGAATTATAGGGTACCGGTAGCAAAAATCAAACAAACCAAACGCAGTATTCGAGGGCAAATAGAAAGCGGTCCAATATTATTATTAATTGTATAACAAGCTGATAAAACTTTTGAATTGCCTTAACTTTTCGATTGTAAATTTGCCCATTTGAGGCGCTAATTATTGCTAAATAAAAATATATAAATGTAAATACATTTATTACCATAAGAAAAAGAAAATAAAGCGATGCCTTGCGTTTCGATCTTGACAAATGCACGCTTTATTTCAATATCAAGGCCAGTATAACATTACAATTTTTTTTTAGATAAAACCTATAATAAAAGTGAATTGTGTCGGTTAATTTTTAAAATAAACAAATTTCGATTTTGAAAATTAATTTTTTATAGTTCCTTAAAATGTAATCGAGTAACAATTTAATTTTAAAATCTTTTAACTTTTAAAAGTTCCGCTCTAAAAGTCACTTCGCTCTAATTTTTTGCTTTTGTCTATAGACTTTTATATTTATCAGTTTCCCAATCCTTTACTTCCATGCACCTATCTACTCCACCCCCCAGATTTACTAGCTATTGTTAATCGCCTATTTTTCGCGAAGACATTTTTTTCCCCCTCCTTTATTAAAAAAAAAAATGCTTACCTGTGATATCTTGGAAAGTGATATCCTTGAGATTCATAGTGCTCTCAGTAACTGTTGCCAAAAATGCGGGTGGAGTCCAATTTAAATTTTTGTAGTAGATTATATTAACACGATATTTAGTACGTAGTTATTATTTCATAATTTGCTCAAAGTATGTACCGTAGTTAATTTTCTCCAAGTTCTTTTGTACCTAATAAAAGCAAGAAAAATTAATTTCGTGTTGTTCAAAAAAAAAAAAAAACAGTATTCAAAATGCAATCATAACGCAATATAAATTGCTGCATGTCGAAAATGCCAAAAATCTCTAAACAAATTTAATATTCTGTAAAATAATGCGATATTAATGGCATAACAACAAATGCTATCGTCACCTACTAAAATTAATGTAACGTAATTACATGCATTTAACTTAATTACACCTTTATAATACGGTACGCAAATTATTTTAAAAAAATACATATACTGTAGTAACCGTAGCCTTCTGTAAAAATGTTTTTTTTTAAAAACGTTCAAAAATATTTTAAATACCGGTATATATTTAAATTGAATAATATTAAATGATATAATTATCAAATATTACTGTGTAAAGTAGCGTTAGATTTTATTTCAAATCTATATATTTACGTTGTATGGTACTGTATAATCTATTGTAAATTGGTACATGTATTTATAAAAACCACAAAAGTTTCAGATTAACTACATTAATATAGTACTTAGATCGTACCTTTCGTCCTTGTCACGGTTGTTAAATTAAAACAAATCGTACACGCAAGGCAAAAAACATTTGAAGAATTAAAAGAGAAATTGGATTTTTGATCAAATGAACGAACAATCGACAACGTAATTTGCATATTTACACGTCACAAATTTTTTTTTTCTTATAACAAAAAAAAACTTCATTTTTATTTAAAACTTTTTTAATCATTACAAAAAAAAAAATAAACGATAAATGCTTTCATAAAAAGTTTTTAACCAAGAACATTAAGCCATTGTGGCTTGAAAAATACATGCGCTTTCGTATCTCGGATTAATACCCAAGTTTTTATCTGATTAACAAAAAATTCGTAACTAAGAAATTTAATCGATTAAAAATATTATTCTTCGACCATAGGGAACCTTTTAAATGATCAAAAATATTATTGAAAATGTCGACGTATATAAAACTTTCAAAATTTAATTTTGATAGTTTCAGTACCACATTTTGTTTTTAAATTATTTTAAGCATTAAATAAAAAGGACCGGAAACTGATTCAAAATAACAAACAATATCCAGGTGATCACAAGGAAATCGACCACAAGATCGCTTATTTTAAGCATTAAATATAACATCTTGAAATAAAAGTGAAAAAAAGTCTTCGAAACACCTTGGTCTTTGCAATATTTTAAAAGAACTCATTTTTAGTTAACTAAAAATAACCCATAACGGTTATTAATTTAAATTTAACCTTAAGAAGTTAAAATAAGTTTCCATTTAGAAAAATTGTTTATTAACAATATTATTCATGTAGCTGCTAATTAATAATAGAAAAGAACTGGAAACTGATTTTACAATTCAAAATAACAAACAATACCCCAGTGATCACTAGGAAACCGACCGCACGATTTTATTTTTTCCAAACCAATTAAACCAAAGTGTTTCGGAACTAAAGGAGACCGACTTCCATGATGCAAATAAACGCGATCAAATCGAAGCCTTGCTTTATGAGGATATGGTATTCCTTCTATGTTACTGTTTCTCACAGGATCCCATGTAAATTTGCATTCTGGACGCGTGCCACATGTCACCCAAAGATCTTCTAACCCAGCTGGAATACCACCACTTGCTACTAGCTACTTGCACAAATTTCGTAATTTATAATTTAAACTAATACATATTTAACAAAATCAAATTCGGATGTCCCAAAATTTGAATTTGTAAAATTATAATTTTAAAAAATTTACCTCCTGATCTCTCAAATTTAAATCTCCTGCAAAAATAACTGTTTGATTGGCATCTGCACTAAGAATCTTTTGGAATGCCATCCTCAGTTGTCGCTTTCGTTCTTCAGCGAATGATTTAGTGCTTTCAAGATGCGTATTTATAAACACGAAAGGTGAAGCATTGATTTTAACCTAAAACCATATTCAGTAATCTAATTTAGTTTACACGATACAATTCCCATAATTATTTAAAAGCAAACCATTACTACATTAAATTGTGTAAGTAATACGTACTTTAACAATCAGCATATTTCGTGCCATATCAGACTTAGGAAAAGAAATAATTTCATGAGAAATATAGGTGATCGAAGCCCGCCTCACTAGAGTCGCCGTAAAATACTCTAAAGTGGGCTGAGCGCCGAGATTTCCCGAAAATATTTGATAATCTGGGAGCATGGATTCAATAGTTGAATACGTTTCAGGAATTATTTCCTGCAAATGTACAACATCTGGTTGCTCACTACCAATGGTAACAAAAAAAATTAAAATGAAAGTTAATCTTCGCTCGCCTTAAATCACAATCAAAACTGAATAATATTTTTACCATTTTATTATGGCTGCCACATTTTCTGTGCGAGCTTTTAAACTTCTGCCATCTAAACCATCAACATTCCACGTAATAAACTTCAATTTGCTAATTTTCGGAGAGCTTTCAGAGCCATTAACTGGAGCTGCGTTAGTCAAAGCCTTAGACACTTTTCTATTTCACAAATACAGAAAAAATTTTA
>JAQGAY010001457.1:0-14211 GCA_034698085.1 Polydesmus angustus | reverse complement strand
TATTCACTTAAAACTTTCTTAATTTTCCCTCAAAACCTTGTCTAGTTTTCCTCCGAAAGTTAGCGCTAGTTTTTCTCAACTACACAACAGTATACACTCTACTTTTGAAAAACATTTTTCAAAATTTTCTCATAAAAAAAATAATAAAAAATGACATTCGCTAATTGTAAAATGCTAAACTCTTAGAAATGTATGATAAAGATAAAAAAAATCTTAATTAAATAAAATACCGGGTGCATTGGTACCAGGTTTCTATAACGAAGTTTTGACAATGAGGGCTCAATTAACCATACTTACTTAGCCAATTCAATCTTACCTAACCAAATCAAATCTACCAATAAAAGTAACTATCCAACTCATAGATTTTTTCTATCAAAAAATACATTGTTTTGTTAAACAAATAAATACGGTATAAAAAAAACCTTAAAATTTGAAAAGCTACTTTTCAAATATTTCTGCATTACTTTCCTCTGATAACAACGTAATACTGTAATTATGAAACAAAAATTTAGCAACTAATTAAAAACACTGCTACAGACATTCGAAATATGCACCATTTGGAATTAGTTCTACATTTTTCTTGATCTCGTGTGTCTGATTTGGTTTCTACAAACCATTCAATACCCACACAGCTGCAATAATTGTATTCATTTAAAAGAATAGAAAGCATTGAAACAACATAATTTTTAACGTACATAGTTATTTTAAAACATGCATACTGTAATTGTAAAACATAATTAATTTTGGAACAATATACAGTATTAAAAAGTCATTCTTTTCAATAATAAAAGAATACATTTAATATTCTAACAAAAAGTTTAGCGTAGAAAGTATAGGTATTAAATTCATTAAAATACCATAAAAATAAATAAATTGATCTATTAAAATATAATAATATTATTAATTAAAATTTAGCAACTGAAAATTATTGTAAAACTTAGTAAGTTTAAAGCTACTAACCGTACTATATATTTAAAAAAATACTTAAATGCATGTTACATCTACCTTATTTATTAAAAAAAATGTTTGAAATTACCTTATTAAAGGAAACGCGTTTTTTGTTGTTTTAAGTTTGTTCCATTAACTTAATAGTAGCAGTACCATTCTTATCGACTTATCAAATAATGTACAGTCCCTTTAAGCAACCTTGAAAATTAATCTCGAGTCTTTTAGCAATTAAATACGCCTTTCATTCAGTGCATCGGATACTCAAATATTTTTGTTAAGTGCACTAGCAGCACCGCACATAACAATATTACTACAGTACTTATTATCGCAGTAGATTGGCAAATTCTTGGAAGCCATGCAAAACGAATCCGAGTCAGTTGGCCAGTGACAATCTTCACCTGTTGCATGCGTCAAGGACACAATTTATAACAATAATAAAAAAATCTAAAAAAAAAAATTCTCATAAAGCTAAAAGATTAAAAAAGCGAAAGTTATTTGAGCGCTTATCACGGCAACGCTCGTACGTTAAAAGCACGTACCACATCATAAAAGTCAATGTTACTGGGGCTTCAGTGTTATAATTGCAGCAGTACGAAAATTATTCCAAGAGTTATTAAAATGTTAGAAATGTAATCAAATATTCACGTGAATTTAATAGACCTTTTCGGTTCCCAAAGGGAAGCTCGCGACTCAATTTTTTTCCCAATGGTAGTCAAATACAGGTAACTATTACGTTGCCATCATAAGAACTAGTTTTATTAAATCTCTTTTTATTTTAATCCCAATTTTCTATATAATTTAACAAAACTTGTTTTTAAACTCATTTAATTTTTTTTATTACAAAAAGCCATTTTACTAATTTTTTTTTTTTAAGATTTAAAGATTTAGAAATCCGACAGCAACAAAATATAATGCCAAAAGTTGACATCTATAACTTTTTTAAATATTATTATTCATAAGCCTAAAAATCCCTATTCATTTTTTTTTTTTTGATAAAATGTTGGGTCGCGAGTAAAAAATATTCGTGGAGACCTAGATAATGGAGCAAAGAATAACATTTGTAATTCATATTCCAAATAATACTTCGTATTAAATATAATTATACATTCTCAAAAATAATGAAACGCAGGTGAGCGGAAATTGAATGTTTGGTCAGGTATCCACCGTATGAAAAACGCTATACAAAGCATATATCACTTCCTCCTAACTACGCTAGGCAAAAGTTTACATCATAATGTTGTAAAACCGATGTTAAAGTTCAAGTCATAAAATAAAAATTCCGCCACACCTTCTTATTCAATCAGGGAAAAATAATATTAATCGAAAATAATATTTTCTAAGTTGTGTAAATATTATTTCAGACTTATAATTGCCCATTATTTCACATAGAAACGACTTACAACAAAATGTCGACATCATTTTAAATGTAAACAAAAAAACATCGATTGCACAAAAGTAATATTATAATACTGAAAAACATAATAAACAGATCAAAATATAATATTGTATTTTTTTGATTTTTTTTTTTTAAATTTATTAAAACTTGCAAATTGCAATTTATTATTGTAGTTTTTAGAATTTTTCTTTTATTATTTTTCAATAAATTTTTTATGGTTACATTAGAAATAATATTTAACTTCATTTTTTGCCCTTCTTCTAAGTTCATAAAATCTATTGTATACATTTTTTTAAAATTTTGCTTTCAATAAATTTTTTTAAATGTCGTAATGTATTATCTTTTTAGTTTATAATTTAATAGAGAATACAGGCTTACCCATTTTTATAATGAGTGTCTAGAAAATGCAGTTTCGTCAAATCATAATAAATATTTAACAATATACGGTAGTTTTTTTTTATTATTATTTTGTAAAAGCAATGCAATTAAAATTGCATAAACAGCTTATTAATACTCAATGAGCAATCCAGCTGTTAGTCGAGAGTATAATAATAATTATTGCTATCGATCACATACAATACCATTGAAAATGAATGCGAAAAGTGAAAAAGAACGGGATATCCGGGAAGTCAATTGTTACGATGACCAATTGTGATCTTTTTTAACTGATTATTATTTTTCAAGTACTGAGCCTCGTTCATTGGAATCGGAACATACATGAGAATGCAAGTACCGGTAGGCTACATGTACATCTAGTACAGTAGTTGACGAGTGGAGGGTCATTAGAATTATTATGGCCATCGTGTGACCCTGCCACTGTGACCACCTCAATCAAGGATGAAAAAAAAAAAGGTCAAGGAAATCCCGACCGCACCTTCTACCATACCATTTTATTAATGTACAGTACCAAAATATAATACTGTGTATAAAAAAATACGGTTTACATTTAAATGTATTTGTTGTTGCTTGTAATAATAAACGAAAACAACAACGAACGAATAAAATATGCTAACATTTTTCGTCACTTTATTAAATTCAAGAGAAGCACACGCCTTTAACATCACCTTTGGATATCGTAACAGCTGCGTTTTAAAAATAATAAATAATGAAAAGAAAGGGGGAAAGAATCATACATGCAGCATAATTTCACCATAGTATTATAAATGCGGTCTAGGTACAATGATATCGAAATGTTTTGGTAAGATTGTAACTGATGATGAGAGCGTAAGCAAATTTTGTACAAGTTTTTGAATGCATAATATTCTAATCAAAAATATCAAAATGATGACGCAAACTAGTGCAGAAAAAAAAAAGCAACAGGGGCTCCCAGATACTGGTCTTCGCTAAAAATGAGCCCCAGAAAGACGTTTCTCGTTTTCTTATGTAATTATTAACAATAGCGGCACTATTTTACCGGTTTTTTTTAAATCTCGTGTTTGACAGCCGTTGCCATAACTACGATCTCTATTTCAGAATCGTAAACGAATAAGCATTAAAAATAGTAAGCGAAAAAGCATAAATTCTAAACAAATAAAAAAATTTTTAAAAACAAAAGAAAAAGTACATGTACTTAAAAGCAGAGCACGAAAATCTAAATACTGAAACCATCTTGGTAAACTCAGCTGTGCAAATATACCCCATTAAAAAAACAACTGTTCTTTAAATTTTGGCTAGAACGCTGATTCATGTTAATATCGTCTGTAAAAGTCAAGCACTGTACGGTTTACATTTGCTTAAAGCCCAGCACGTAAAGTTCACTAAAACAAAATGAAAATATCTACTAGGAGAACATCACTAAACAACGCTTGGCTTGTTAACTTTGCTTATAATAATTATTATGCTTACTGTTCAGTAATTTTGGATAGTGACGTCTTGTTTCTTAATGACGTTCTGTTTATAAACTTTTTCAAGTGAACTTTCTTAACCGATGTTCTCGTAGTTCATTTACAGTAGTTGTAATGAACTGCACGTGAAACCATTCTGAAATACACCATTATATGCACTACATTTCATAATATTTTTTTAGAAATTAAAAAGCTAACAATAACAAGATATCTCCATTTTTGTGATTCTGAATTTTAGCAAACAAAAAAAAAAAAAAATGTAGGTGCAATTTGTTCTCCTTGTTTCTTTTTCATTTATTAATACGTGCATGCAAAAATGTCGTTTCTATAACTCAGGGTGATCATTTCAATTTTGAACCTGCATATTGCTCTTGCCCCTAACGAGGTTTAAAATGCTCTTTTGAGAAATAAATAAATGCAGAAAATGTCCAATTATTGCACAAATGATTTACTAAAATAAAACAGCAAAATAAATTGAATTCAGTAAACTCAAATTTTTATCCCTGATTAAAAAACATTTTCTTGAAGAAAAATATTTATTTTAACTCAAAAAGTAAACATGTACGAGTATGAGGATATTTTACTATTGCTGCAAACTCTTTACTTCTGATTTGCTATATTGTACTGTAGGCTACATGTACTTGGTTCACTTTTGTTTTTAAATGGGTTGTTAATTGTATTGTTTAGTTTGAATATTTAATAATTTAGGGAGCATTAATATTCATAAATCACAATAATATTGTACCAACTCCATAACTTAACTCTGTCGGATTTTGGGCTCCAAGTGACCATTACATTCCATACCGCTCATGTTCTTTGAAAAACCAGATTTAAATTTTCATATTTAAAAATATTCACTCTCCTCCCTCGCTCACTCCCGTCATATCCCCCATGGTTTAGGTTTGCTATTTTTGTTATTCTTTGTATGTATCCTTATAAGGGTCATGCAACTTCACAAAAAGTTCTACTTAGTGTCACTCTTTTTCGAATAACACTTTCGGTTCTTAAATTATCTTTATCGGGTTCTTCGGTTAACTTCCGAAACTGCTCGCCAAACCACGCTGATTATTTTCTTTTTTATCGGCATTTTACACCCCAAAAAAGTGTTTATTTTACAATTTTAGCGCAAACAAAAAAAAACTTTTTTTTTTTTCATTGCTCATTCGTTACTTCTCGTTATAATATTTGGAAAAGTTAAAAATAAATAATTGCAACTGCGCTTCTAATAGAATAAATAATTTGCAGATGTGTTTAATTAGGTCTAAAATAAAAACAAACCAAACGATTGTTTATTTTATATTTTTTCTTCCTTCCCTATAACCTTTTTTTAGATGAAATTAGTGATGGCGCCTACTTTTTCCTCCTTAAATCAAACTCTACATTTCCATTAAAAATACTCAACCCTTAATTAATCAATCATACATTTTATATTAATGAAATTATGCATTAGAAAGAATCACGGTGGGAACGAAAAACAGCTTCCTTCTCTTTGGTTCTCAAAGTTACAACCAGGACCCGACCTTAGACCAAAAGAAAATTTTTATTCATCGTGAAAAATCACCAGTATAAAAATTTATTTAAGTGTATTAAAATATATTTTTTTTATATAAAGTTGGGTCGTGAACAAAACGATGTTGAGAACCCGTAATAAATTAATCTTTTTTTAATAAAAAGAAAATGCCCTTGGAAGTGAAAGTAATTTAACGAATAAAAAGTCAGATGAGGAAATTGGTGACAAGACAATTTGAAAAGATAATTTCACAATAAATTTTAATACATCACCCAACAACAAAAACATAATAAAGAAATAAATAATAAAAAAAAAAACAGGCATAAATTATTTCAATAATTAATTTCGTCTCGTTATTGAAATATTCGCGCGTACACACAAAATAAATAAACCAACAGTTTGAATTTCGTGTGAGAAAGTTTAAACTAAACCGAGCTTGATGAGAAAAACCATTTCATTTTTCTTGCGCGCGTGAGTATTTTCCTTTTAAAAAAAATTCGCTCTTTTAATCAGATGGAATATTTCGCAGTTTAATTTTTGCTCGCCGACTTTTTTCACATCCCCTCCCCCATCGTCCCATCTCCCCCTCCCTTATTCACTCGCCCTACCTTTCTTTTCCTTTCTTATTTCCACATAAACATCTGAAAGATTTTAGAAATCTTATCCACATCTTGCTTACAAATTCGAAGGTGAAAACGAAAGGTAAAAGAAGATAAGGCGTTGAGACAAACATTGGACCAAATCTCAAAATTTTCTCAAGAAATGTGTAAAAACCTGAAGGCTAAACATACCACCAGCTAGAACTAGCACCCCCTCTTCCCCCACAATTTAATAATACTGTAATTCCAAAAAAAAAAAAAAAAACTCCAGTGGTAAACGTATTATAAGTTAGGAGCCACTTTAGGTGCGAAATCCTTCGTCATTTTAGAATCCAGATAAGAATATCGCGTATGGCAAAAACACGGGAGTTCTATGAAAAATGAAGGGTTCAAATCTCAAATATAAACCAAAGATTTGCGTATAAAGTTCTAAATTTCTAATATAGACTTGCCTTATTGTTACTCCGACTTTGTACGAAAACGTTAACTATTATTAATTTCTAACATTACTTAAAAAGAAGAAAGAATTATTACACTAGAAAAGTGAAGTTTCGAGCAGCATTTTAAATTGAAGAAATTAATTTATAAGATTGTTTCGGGGGTTAGGAACATGCTGTAGTCCGGTATAGTTGCTAACGCCCGATATGAAAGAAGAGGGGTGGAAAATAAGCCTGCTGCAGCTGTCATCTGTCAGCTACTGAAAATTTCACGTGCGAGTCACCTTTGTAAATTGGTGTCATCAAGTGAGTTTCTAGCCGAGTCGAGGTCGAGACCAAACCCGACTTTCTATTCTTCACTGTAATACTAATAATTATCATAACAATATTCCAGCTAGCTTCTCAACGTATTTTTAATGCATCCTTTAACGCTGCGCATTTATCAGGGCAATATTTTTGGTAAACTAAAAGTGGAAAGTATGCTGTGGGACTTTTACTAATACTGTACATCTTACAAAAGAAATTTCAATAACGGTAGTCAAAATTCCAGCAAATTAAAAAATAGGTCTAAAAATTATTTTAATTACATGTATCTTAACTACCGGTATGTCAAAATAAGTTAAAATTTCCCAAAATCATAATACTGAACAGTAATAATCTATTTACAGTATTAAGGACTGTTGCACGGGAGAAAAAAAAGTAAAGTCAAAATTTAACAAAAACTATCTTGTTAGTCATTAAGCAAGTTTTCCAACTCACATTTCATAGAAATCTGCTTTACGAAAGTTCTCTCCTCAAAAAATGTCATTTTCTGACCGTCTTCTCCGGTGTCATTATTATCTAAACAAGGCACACGTATCTAATAAATTAATACTGTATTCTTGAACTCTCAAGATAAAATTCTCAAAACATTATATGGTATTACCTATAAATAAATTCTAAAATAACGAGTAATTTAACAAGTATAATTTGCATTTATTTAAAAACAGGATAACCAGTGCATCTTTATTTGTATCAATATAAGAATGCTTTATCTATTTACTTTATCTTTCGAAACTCATTTCGTTAAAATAAAAATGCAAAGTTTAAACCACAAAGTATTCATAAGCTAGTTTAAATTGCAATGAATTCACTAAATTAACAATAATAATTATTATTTAAAAAAAACCATTTCTGGAACGTTTTTTTTTTTAAATAAATTTCATCTAGTTCAGTTACTTAAGCACAAAACGAAAATTACTAACGATAAGTCATTTTTTTTTTTTTTACAATATTTTCTACCATAATTATTTTTACCGTTTTTGACACATTTCAGAAAAAGTGCCTAGAGTCAATTACATAGAAGCAAAATCCGGCAGCGTATTTTTTTTTACTTTAGTAAACAACAGATTTGCTCTTTTTACAAGCGCATCTCCTGATTAACTTTGCCCCGAAGTAATTCTTCACAGCTCCAAAATAATAAAAATAAATAAAAAAAAATAAAACCTGCCAACTCAAAGATAAACCGGAAATGGTAGGAGGAGCAAAAAATAATAAAACGAAAAAAAAGAAGTTAAATCGCTTCCCGCCAAAACTATCGACCATAATAAATAATAATACGAGCGATGATGAGCAATTATTAGATCACTAAACCATTATTTCTAATGTTTTAATTCGCAGAAGCCAGTTTTGAAATGGTTGCAGACGGCAAAATAAGTCAAGTTGAGTGTACTCCATCTATTAATATCACTCTTACAGTGTATAATCATTTGATTCTCTCGGCATCTAACAATTCTTATCGAAATTATAGTTATTATTATAATATTAACTTTGATTCGAATCTAACCATTCATTTCAAATTATTATTAAAAAAAACAAAACAGAAAGAGAGAGCAAAAGAAAAATAAATAAATAAAATAAAACAATTCTTTCAAAGGACAAATTAAACTCAAATGACAGTATTGTAATGCTAAAAATTAATTGAAAATATTTCTATTATTTCAGAATTACTGGTATTAAGAATATTTATTGCGCTATTGTTTTAAAACGTTCAAAGATATGCATAATATTAAATAATTACACTTTTTTCATATAGTTCTATCGCTAACAGCAGTCATTAGTGAAGTAAGATAGAAAAAATAAGATAATTACTGTATTCCATAATAAAATAATAATGTTTGTGACGCATCGTTATACACTCAAAGCCTTTACCAAAAAATGTAAATACAGTACAGTACTACTTTTTGCTTTACTGTTTATGAAAGTTTTCATAATATTTTTAAGGTTTTTTTTTTTTTCTCTAAAAGCGTGCAGTTTTTTATAATATAAAATTATAATACATGGTGTTCGAAAAGAAAACGTATCCAACAGAATTTGTATTAAATCCTTTTAATAATGTAACTTTTTTAATGACACAAAAAAAAAACTTTACTTTAAAGATTTTTTAAAAATTGTTAATAATCATTCTACTCTGCATTTTAAATAGTCTATTTCGATCTCAACAATGACAACGCAAGAGTTCTACTCACTCACTATACCTGGCTGCATTGATTTCAGTTTAATCGAAATTGTCCCTGCCTTCTGCATACGTTCACTTCCATGCTTCGTTCTTTTTTCTTGTACCACACCCCATATTTTATAGTCTTCCTAACTTAAATCTAGGATATTGAAGAAGTGCGCCAACGAATGATACAGACATGAGACGAACTCTATTTTATTTATAAATACGTCACCCTAATGGGTAGATTTAATAATACTGTATTATGAAGAAGGAATCAATGCAGCCAGACATAGCGAGAGCATAATGCTAGCTTCCATGAGTATTTTGATGTCGAAGAAGGATATTTTAATCGCAGAATAGAACAATTAACTGTTATAAAAAGTCTGTCAAGCAAAGTTTCTCCATGTGTCATTAAAAGTTTTACATTATTAAAAGGATTTAATACTAATTCAGTTGGATACGTTTTCTTTACGAACACAGTGTATATTTTTTTTCCATGTTAATTTTCTTAAAAACAAATTTTAAGTTTACAATTTCTGATTAGTAACGTTTCTATAATTATCCGGCAGTGAAGAAAGAAATTCGAAACACATATTTTGAAGTTAAACGAAGCATGAGGCCCGCCGTACAGTTACATATGTAAACAATTTGTATAGCATGGAAATAGCTAACTATAAATCAAATATGATGACAATTAAATAAACAAAATATTGCGAGTCACTTCATTTTACACTGTAATTTTATAGTTTCGGTGTATTTCCATGTTTAAAAAAGTTTGACAAAAAAAAAAACTTCACTTACCTATCTATTTTCTGCTACTAAACTACATGAAATCGTCTTCCAAACTCGTTAAAACCCACTTAAAAAAATTGCTAAAAAAATGGGAAAAAAAAATATATTAGAAAAAATACAACTCGTTAACTTAAGACATTCGCTAAACTTAAAACAATTCGCTCAAAACTCAAATAACAAGCTATTCGATACACTCATAATATACCGATACACAACATACAGTACTTAATTCCAAAAACACTCATTAATCAAACGTATCAAAATCGAAAAAACCTTAATAATACATAATATTAACGACAAAAATTAATAATTAATTAAAAATTAATAACAATATCAATCAAAAATTCTTAAAAAACTGAAAGGGCAAATTTATTAAATGCACAATTTATTAAACTAATAAAGAAGCTCAAATTTAAAGCTCTTCAAACTTAAATTAAATTTCACTAATAGCTGTTCTATAAAAGCATGATCTATGATAAAAGTCATTAAGTTCGAAACAAACTTAAATTTTTTTTAAAAAAAGAAACCTGAGAACTAAATATTTGAGCTTAACTAACTTGAATTCCTTGCATTCCGTCTTATTCGGTTTTATTTTCTATACAAGTAAAGTTCAGTAAACGCTTTTTTAGTTTAACATAATAATGTCAAATTCGATTACGTGATCCATTTATCTTTGGTTTAATAGTAACAACACAAATTTGGTAAACGATTATTTTCGGCTTTTCATTGTAAATGTAACGATATTTGTGCAAATGCCGCTAATCTCATTGGGTAAAAAAAAGGTCCCAAAGGTATAAATAATCGCCAAAAAAAACGAGAAACCGAAAAAAAAAGTTGGCTTTCATTTTCAGTTTGTTAACCCCGGGAGGGGCGATGGGGGCGGTCCCCGGGAGGATGAATGGGTGCACGAAACGGAATGGAGTGAAGGAAAGGGATTTTTGCTTGAAAAGCCATGACGTCGTTATTTCGACTAGGCCAAGTTTGGCGCGAACCCGAAATTAATGCGTTGAACGAAACGACTTTGACGAGAGACAAGAAGTCTTAACGGTAAGTTCGTACCGTAGCGTATAAAAAGCATTGAATGAAAAGCTTGAGTTACGGCTGAAGAACGGAATTGTTCGCCATTGTTTCCACTCGACAATCCGCAACACATTTTGTAAAGGGTTTGACAAACATAATTAGGGAAGAGGAGGTTGATTTTCCAAATTTTTTAATTCGGTGTTTGGCAGTCGACGACGAGTGTAATTTCAATCGCGAACCAAAAGCAGATTATCCCTCGAGATAGACCGTTATTTTCACCAATCAAGTTCTCCCAATAGTGCTAATTTGACATTAATCGATGTACAAATATAACTGGGAAAAGTCATAATTTATTTTTAGTCTCGCCACGCTAAATTAGTCTAAAATAAAAAAGGAGTTTTTCTGGTAATATAGAACGATGTTAATCACCATTAAGCTTAATTTTGATCTGCATAAATAATATCGTAAAAACTCCCAAAATGTAAACACATTCCAATTTAAAATTAATACAATGTTACGTTGAAAAGTTGTAACCTGTAATTAAAACAATCATCAAAAATAATTTTGGCTAAAAATGTAAAAGTGGTTTCTTATTATAATAATGAGAACACGTGAAGTCAATAAAGATGAATAAGGTTTACGAGGTAGCCACATGTCCTTGCACACATTTTAATATGTACAGTACATTCTTCGATTAATCAAAAAATAGCACAGCCTATAATATAAATATCAACAAGCCACAACTAATTAATCTCGCTTTATTATTTGAGCAAACACAGACGTGTGCTCGTAAATTAAAATTAGATGCACGAGTAGCTTAATATAATAATTACAATATTATTAGTATTATTACCAAAAAAAAAATTGTTTTTGGTCGAAAAAAGATAAGTAAAAAAAATAATAATCTATATTATAAAAAATCCCTAAATACTTCAGCAATATTACTTTGATGATGCAGCCGTTAGCAAAATACTAAGCACATTAAATACCAAATGTTATTGAAACTTAAACAATAATTAAGAGCTGCAGAAGATAAAAATTGACGTCAGAGTGACGCATTGGACATGTTTGATCGATCTGTAATTATTATTGATGCAGCGCATAGTGAGTGGGTATCATGCGTTTTGAGAGCGAAGTAGGATATTTTGAACACAGAAAAGAAAAATTAAATGTTAAAAAATCATTGAAGTAAACTCTTCCTAAGTGTCATTGAAGTATTTAAATTATTAAACAGATTATTATAATCTTTCAATTAAATACGGTTTTTTTTTTCGGTACGCCGTGTACAGTACGGTATTCTGAAAATGTGCTAATAGTCATACTCCGTACATAATTATACTAAACTTTCCAATAAATACAAACTTTTTTCGTTTAATTTGTTTAATTCGCTGACGTCACTTTTATATCATCAGCCTTGAAACCTTATATAGACATTTTCAATAACCTCATTCACGTCACACAAATTCTCTAAACTAAATCCGACTCTTAAATTACACCAACAATCATTCGAAACTAACAATCAAGTACTGTACGAGTAGCATCCTTAAAGGTTAAACTCCATATAAATCAAAATAAAAGTTAATACAGTAGGCTACTAATCAAAAGGGTTGGAACGAGAGTGACGGAGATTTTCTAAAACGCATTACCCACTTCGGAGAAATTCAAAGAAAACCAACTGCTCCGAAGTTTAGCGCAATTTTATTTTACAAAATAAAAATAAATATTCGCATGAAATTGCACTTAAAAAATAGCCTTTTATTCGTAACTCGTGTATTTTATTGTATTAAAAAGAATCAAGGCGTACAAAACAAGTAAAATGAATGGTCTTTTAACTGTAGATGCAAGTTCATTAGCATTTCACAATAAAAAATAAAATAAAAAAAAAGTTGTGAAAGTTAAATTATTAATTAATTTTATTAGGGTTATAAAATAATCGTTCGGTGCTCGTTAACGATAAAAAAAATTCAGTAAGATCAAAGTTGAAGAATGCTATTAACTAAGACAACTAGCATACGTTATTCTATTCATTCATCTAAGAATATTTTTAATGTAGGCCTACTGTAACTACTCGTATTTACAAATTACATGTACATGTAAATCAAAATTCCTAATTTATTATCTTAAAACTATTAAAATTTATTCCGATTTTAACGCGAAAAATGTAATTAGTGCGTGTCTATTCGAAAACGTATCAAATCGTGAAGCTACTGTTATTTTTAGTGGAATATTATTTAAACAGCTCTAAATCCAAATTTTAAACCGTTATATCCAAAAAATGTTAACGAAACCAAACCACACGTTATAAATAACGCATTGATCGTAACCGCACTAAACCAGAGATTTATGTATGTTATACGATTCTTATTCAATTTAGAAACTGTAAAAAAAAAAAACAAGAAAATTGGGCAAAATTTCAACTCAAACAACAAAACGTTTTTAATAAAAGTTTTTTAAAAAAAAAAAAAAAAAATTCTGTTAGGAATAACATTAACATTTCACCTTTTAGTTTGCCACTTAAAAAAATAAGAAAATAATAAAAAGAAGTAGGGCGTATTTAACAATGGAATTCGTCTCCCACTCCTCCCCTTCTATTACGAGTGAATGATAAATAAACAATCTTCATTCTCTCTCTCTCTCTCTTCTCGACTTGCAGCCAACTAACTTTATTGATATGATGAACACGTGCCTTTTTAACCTCCCGAGTGTTTATAGCTCAACTTTTTTTTATACTGGTACTGTACTAGTATTGTACACTTTTGCGTTCCATTGCTCCATTTAAATATTATTAAAAGTGTTGTATTTCGAAGAGTCATCTCATATGTACACAACGTAAATCAAAACAGCCTACGTCAAAATCGTAAATAAAATTCTTGATTGAAAATCACGGTCAAATCTTTGCCGTACAGTATAATATTAACGCTGTAATGATGACCTTAATTTTATAGCTCGCAGTTAATCTTTCTAAAATAAATAAAACTGGTGTCAGAACATTTTCTTCCTTCGAATAGTACGACTTTCTATAGTTTTACTGCGGGTTATAAATTATTATTATAGGACGCTACATTTCTCAAAAAGCTTATTATGAAATTGTTATTCTACGTACGTGCGAATTGTTTGATTCTTTCCAGATTTGAGCTGCCTTTACTTTTTATATTTGGAATGTTCAAATTTTTTTGATACAAGATA
>JAQGAY010001456.1:0-14218 GCA_034698085.1 Polydesmus angustus | reverse complement strand
ATGTTTCTATTCCACACTTACATGTACTTTTGAAAAGGGAAAGGTAACGTTTCACAGTGCGCCGAGTTTAATTTTCATTGCGATCCCGAATCGGCTGATATTGTGCTCCGCGAGTTTCAAAATATCGCCATAACTCCTTGGGAAACTTGCATTACCCATCTAGTGCCATGGGTAAGTTAAAAAGCATTACATTTCTGATTCGATTATTTAACGAATTAATTCAAAACACATAATTTCAGGATTGGTACGATACGTGGACATCCCGCGGAACTCTCAAGTCCGAGCTCGTGTCAAAAGTTACCGCTTCAGCCGCAATTAAAAGCAGAAATATTTCCAAACGCGCAGGCTATCAGTGTTGCGATTTGTTAGCTATGACTGCTGCGCTTTATCCGCATTTGATTACAAAAAAAGAGCTGCGACACACTCAAGTTGAACTTCAAGGAAAGGCAACGCGAGCGATGATGGTCGTCGAATGGAGAGATCACGTCGATGTCACTCCCAATGCGGACATCATTTTGGAGATGGATTTAAAAGGTGTTCAATCTGTTTGGGAGAAACTGTTATTATAACTATAGGTTATTGGTTTCGATATTTTCTTCTTGTTGAAATTACTTACTAAACACTATGACATACCGCAAAACTTTCTAAATTATTTGTAATACAACATTAAAACGATTAATAAACAAATTTCATTATTATAAAACCATTTTATTCAAAAATTCTAATTTTGTAAAAATGTCAGTTTTTTAAAACTTAAGTTTCAGAACGTATTTTTCTTAATAATTTAAATCTATGATGAAATCCATAGGAAAAAAAAAAACAAATGCTTCTGAGCTTCTCCCATTGAAATTTTTGGTTATCTATATTGAATCTAATATTGAATTATCTCCAAAAGAATGAGTCTTGTTTAATGTAGTTTCATCGTTCTATCGGAAATTAAACAATGAAATAACCTTTAACTCCTACTTGAAACTAAACACCCCTTTTAAAGTTAAAGATTCGCTCGCGCAGTTGAACGCCCCTTAAAGTTAATGCTGATTTCGGTTCAAGAGGAAATTTAAGAAAAGAAAATGACGGAACATGAAAAATTAATGGTGATCGATACCGATGGCGGATCCGACGATGTCCTAGCCATAATGATAGCTCTATCACATCCAGACTGGAAAATTTTAGCAATAACGGCAGTGTTTGGCAATGTCAACGTTGACGTAGCCTACACAAATATTTTGAGAATTCTCAATTTTTACAAAAAAACCGACGTAATAATGTGCAATTTTATGAGAATAAAAGGTTTGAGCAAATTATTTATTTTCTTTTAGATTCCTGTATATTTAGGGTGTCATTCCGGTTTGGTTTTCCCCACCCAAACTGGGACTCACCACGGATCAGATGGATTGGCTGTAAATTCAGGTTTATTTCCCTTACCGGAAAATGTGAAACAGAACGAAGAACACGCTGCCAACGCTTTGGTACATAACTACCGTATAGTATTGACTTATGCAATGCGTACCGTATTAAATTAGTTTATGCTAAAAAAATAAAAGGAATTTCCTCAAAATAGTACCGGTAATTTTTGAAAATTTCACAAAGTTAAATGCAGATATGGTATTTAGCAAGGCCCCGGTATTTTAATCCATTTCCAAAAGTTATGTTATTTAATTCAATATTTAAATCCAACTTCTTTTGCCGTCCCCTTCAAAATTGAAAAAACTAACAAAACTGTAAACGAGAATTAGATTGACCCATTAAACAATTAACTACAGTCTTACTGCATTTCTATTTTTAAGAAGGAATCTATAAAATTTTGTAATTTGCAGATTCGATTAGCTAAAGAATATCCCGGTCAAATTAGCTTGATCGCGTTGGGACCTTTGACCAATTTAGCTCTCGCGCAAAGACTAGACCCAAGTTTCTCTTCAAAACTTGAAGATCTTATGATAATGGGAGGCAATACGGCAGGTAAATTAAAAAGTTATATTTAATATAAATAATTATTTTTTTGCACACTTACGTTTGAACAGGACAAGGTAACATTTCACCATGCGCCGAGTTTAATTTTCATTGCGATCCCGAATCAGCCGAAATTGTGCTCCGCGAATTTAAAAATATCACTATAACTCCTTGGGAGACTTGCCTCTCTCATCAGTTGCCGTGGGTAAGTCACTGGTTATAACGTTCCAATTATGGTTCATTTAACGAATCAATCGTTAAACATCATTTCAGGATTGGTACGATACGTGGACGTCAAGCGGAACTCCAAAGTCCGAGCTCGTGTCAAAAATCACCGTTTTAGACGCTACTAGCAGCAGAAACATTAGAAAACGTGCGGGCTATCAGGGTTGTGATCTGATAGCGATGACAGCCAAGCTTTATCCGCATTTGATTACGAAAAAAGAGCTACGACACGCTCAAGTCGAACTGCACGGAAAGACAACGCGAGCGATGATGATCGTCGAGTGGAGAGATTACATCGATGTCACTCCGAATGCGAGCATCATTTTAGAGATGGATTTAAAGGGTATGCAATCTGTATGGGAGAAACTGTTATTATAGCTATAATTTATTACTTTCGGCATTTTTTTGTTGTTGTTTAATTAATTAATAGCCAATTAAAACTCTTTGGTCTAGAGAAAAAGTTTCTAAATTAATTGTGAAACAAATCTCAAATGTACAGTATAACAAAAGGTTTAATAAATAAATTTCATTTTTTGCAATTACAGCAATACAATTCTATAACATGCTTAAATTTAAAATAATCACAATTAAATTTTTCAGATGTTTTAAATAATTATAAAGCCATTTTTCCTCTTATTAATAGAGTTTTAAGTTTAGAAAACGTCTAGTTTACTTACTCTAATAAGCGAGAGAAGGAGATGAAGAATGATTAGGTGCGCAAGCCTGTCTTACGCTCATTTCCTGTTCAATTCAAATATTTAATCAATTATTGCACTTCCATGTAATTCATTAAACAAAATTTTCGTTTTACTAACCCAAGTATCCAGCAATGTAGTTATAGAATATTGTTCCGACATTTTAGATATTCTTGTGATAAGATTTTTATGAATCATTTGAAGAAATTGGGTGGATACTAAAATATATTTTTTTAAATAAAATGAAATTATAATTAAAATTAAAATGATGAACGAACCGTATTCTTCCGAATCAGTTTCGCATTGAGGAGATTGTTGAGGATAATTTTCGGGTACAGTAAGCATAATTGGAGGAACACAAGGTAAATTCTTATCATCTAAAATTTCAGAACAAAAAAAACATTTCAGATCAGCTAAAGTTTTTTACGTCTATATTTAAAGTCAACCTAATTGGCAAATGAGATGAACAGTTTTCGATCCGTTTTGTTGAATTGGATTCATATTTACTTTAAATCGTCGATCCAACCTAGCAATTTCGCCTTGTAAAACATCGGGGATATCTAATTCGTCGTCTTCTATCTTCTTACGTTTAAGGGGAGGACTGTACCTATAATTAAAAATTAATTAGTTCAGGAATCGTTAAGATTCCAATATTCCTTCTGCCAACCTTATTGATTCCCCGTGTAAGGCGGCAACTGCTGGCCCAAAAGTCCTTTGCAGAGTATGATAAAACGTCGGCAAATTCATATGAGCAATTATAGCTTCGTACAGTGGTTGGCAGATGTTATATTCTTTACTCTGAGGCATCGGTTGAGGAACTCCAGTTGGCGGAGCAGCGTTTGGATCACTCTGAATAAAAATCAACATGCTTTAATGCGAAAAAATTAGATACGGAAACTCTTTTTAAGTCTAAAAAGAAGTTTTTCACTAAAATAACTAACTTTACCTTAAGCTCTAGCTTTTCTAAAACCTGTTCACATTTCAGCAACGTATCCATTTGCAAACGTTTATTTGGGTTTGAAAGAATGTCCAGCAAATTTTTCATCTTGCTTAGTTCTTTTTTCTTATCTAAATTATAAATTATTTCAATTAATATTTATTATTTGCAGCCTAATACACAATTGAGAAAAAAACTAAACTTTCCATTTTTTAAACAATAAACGAACATTAAAAACAAAGCTTTTTTATAATAATTATAAAATATTAAATTAAAATGAAAAGTTTAGCGTGTTTCTTCAGTGTGTACGTGGCTTTCTGTTTATTTTACCGCCTTCGTCTTTATCAATGCGAGCGATCATTCTTCTCAGCGGTTCAATGTATTTAGAAAGTT
Organism: Polydesmus angustus; assembly: GCA_034698085.1. Classification (NCBI taxonomy): domain Eukaryota; kingdom Metazoa; phylum Arthropoda; class Diplopoda; order Polydesmida; family Polydesmidae; genus Polydesmus; species Polydesmus angustus. Next base: position 10,018 of record JAQGAY010001456.1, on the reverse strand, counting down.
GCTTTACTTTTTCTAAATACGCCTGATCGTCTTGACTTCGATTCACCGGGCTCTGAATGGCCCCCATGGACACTAAAAAAAACATTTTTAAGGCTCAATTTTAAAACACGTTAACACAATAAAAATACTAGGAGTGTTGAGAGCGGAGCCGGGGGAAAGCGCGCCGACCATTCCTGGTGGCCGGCCGGGGGGTTGAGTAGCAGCGGATGGTATCGAAGCGGGAGACGGCACTATTTGAGGCGAATGACTCGGAAGGTAAGAGCCAGGAGATGGCGCCATTTGGGAACTTTAAAAATATACAATTTTAATAAAACAATTTATTTTCATAAAATTTAAAATACCTTGATAAAGAAGTTGGCATTTGATGTACAGGAGAAGGCACCATTCCCCCGTGTTGTGGCATCTAAATAAACAAATTAAAATCAAACAATTAGTTTTTAATAAAATTGATGACAATATTTTTGCCACTGAATGATAATTAAATACTTGATTGTGAGGATGATTCATAAACTGATTCGGGTTTCCTTGTCTCGGCATCTGTTGACCGCCTTGTGGTCCATAGGAACCTGGCATTCCAGGAGTTCCAGAATCGCGAGACATCATCATATTATTTTCGTTCATCATTGGCTGCATTTGATTCTAAAAATATATCATTTTTATCCATTTATTCAATCCTCAAATTACTAAAAACGTTAAAAGCATTCACATTGCATTTATGAGAACCCTCGCTATTTAAAAATAACTTACTAGCGGAGTTCCAGGTTTATTTGGTGGCATCATCGTGGGTTGTTGGGCATTCATTCCTTGTTGCATCATCATCATCCCTTTCTGCATAGGCGGTCCTTGATTCTTCATGTTCATTTTCCCCATTCCCACCGCATTAACCATGGGCATGCGTTGTCCGCCTACCACTACCAAAAATTTAATTTCAAAATAAAAAGTTAATCGAGTTTTTGATAAAATTTAAAAACTTAATAAACTTAAAATGAAAATGAACGGAACAAACAATGCACCATATATTGCGTAAAAACAAAGGACTGCGTGAGGCTAACACTCGTTTCAAAAGTAACCCCAAAAAAAACAAAAAAAAAAAAGAAAATGTCCTAGACTTGGTATTATTACGTATACTTCACCATTTTGATATTGTCCAGGCGGCATTCCCTGAGGGCCTTGAGGGTTGTGTTGACCTTGCATTCCGACACCCATTCCACCTCCCTGAGAAATGGGCATTCCGCCCGGGTTGGGTCCTTGGCCGGGTTGCATGTGAGTAGCCAACGCGGCTCCCAGATTGGGATTCTGCGAAGCCAACGTAGAGTTCATGTGACCGCCGGGGTTTGGGCTGTTCAGCACTTGGCCCAACTGAATATTAGTGCCTGGAAAGTATGTCAGAGGCCCCTCTATCCATATACACACACATATAACGAAGCGTATCATTAGTTGAACAGGAGAAAAAAAAGCAAAAGCTCGACTCACAAAAAAACAACAACCCCAAAAGTATAAAAACGAAAAATAAATTGAGGTTAAAATAAAATATTTTTCAATTAAAACGTCAAATGTATAAACAATTAAAGCGTATTGATAAACAGCATGCAGCATTTTTTTTTAAAAAAAAGTAAAATAATTGTATTTTTAAAAGAGTGTAGATATTTTTTGTGGTTGAAGAAAAACATAAAACTGACCTTGTCGAGCCATAGTTTGCAAGGCGTTAATTGGATCTGGGTTAGGGCTGTTGCTCATAGGAGGCATTCCACTCGGGTTATTTAAACCTTGATTGCCCCCTTGCTTATTAGAAGAATCTGTATGGGCGCAGCAAAGAGTTACAACTAATAGTCTTATTTCTCCGAATACAAAAAACAAACAAGTTGCAAGGAAACACACAGCAAAATTATTCTAGAATTAGACTCGATGGAAATTTTTACTACAATTCGAATTATTTTTAATTTAATTTTGGTTTATCAGGCTCTAAATAAACATACATATTTAAGATATCAAATTAGAAATTTAATGTTATCAATAAGATAAACCGAAATTTATCGGGTTTTTATTATGAATTGAATTGAGATTTCCAAGAAATTTAGTTTTATATTACTGTATGCTCCATTTAGATTTTTTCCCCCCAAAATCTTGAATCACTTATAATTTTTTTTTCCTATATACAAAATTCCACGAAAATATTTAACTACAGTACAGTACAACATTTTTTACATTCACTTTTCATAAATTAGTTCAGTTTTTTTCTCCCCTATCATTTTATGATTTTCTCCTCCGTCATTATTTATTATTGGAATTAACCCAAATCAATCTTTAAATCTACATTATTTTCTTGTATTCGGATTAAAAGACTGCAATTGCAAGAAGCGCAAATAATGGAAAAATAAACTTTCTTCTACGTTTCATTTCAAATTTTTTTTTTTTTTGGGAAAAAAATATTCCGTTATCATTACACAAATAAAATTTATTATAGTAAAGAAATGAATCGTATTAAAAGTTAAAATAATTTTCTAAAGATAATAATGTCTAGACTCAAGTTATTGAAACCGGTTTTCGCCGTTTCTATTCTACAGATTTTAATCAAAAATTTTCTTTCGAGACTATTAAAAAAATCTAATAATAATGAAAGTTAAAATAATGAATATTAGTTAATAGCTTTTTTTAAAGTCGATTATTAATAAATTAGTTGTAATGGAAGCAAAAATATATTAATAAATAAATAGAGAAGTTAAAAAAAAAGAAAGAATGCGAATATTTTGCAGTTGATGTTAATTAATTTAAAAAAAAGTGAGGAAAAAGATGCGGAGAATAATAATTTTGCTACTAAAATCGATACAATTAAAATAATATAAAACGAAAATGCTCACTCATTTCTCGTACGTGTAGAATCAATCGAGCTACAAAACTGAGATATTCGTCCTGCAAATTAAATACATTTTAAGAGATTAAGTAATAAATAATAATTACGACGAAGCATAATATTATTAATAAATAATTGCTATATTATTGCAACCTACTTTTGTTTTGGCCTTATTAAACACGTGATTTTCCATCTCCGCGCTGTTCTTATTAATAGGATTTCCTGATTGGCGAATGGCATCGTCTCTGCAAATAAATAAACGTGGAAAAATAAACAAAAAATTAGACGAGCATAAAATTTTTTTTGACACGAATTTGCCCGATTTCTTATGGAGGGGAGAAGACGGCGCCGACAAAAATACAAGAGGTAGGTGCAAATAAGCGTCGTTTCGGCCTCTTATCAACAGAATATAAACATTTCATATTTTGGGTCTCAATTTCAGCGTAATCAGCTTTATAATTGTATCGGATAATTATGCGTTCAAATATTATTTAGACTTACATTTGGGCGATTATTTTCTGTCGAAAAGGTGGCGTTTTCCAAGATAGATCTCCACGATTGGTATCGGCCATTTCTGTTTATCCGAGGGAGAACGAGAGCGACACCTAGTGACCAGCTCGCCAATGACGGCGGCAAATTCGAAAACGTCAATTAATTTAAAAAAATTAATTAATTCACATCGAAATACCGTACATGTACATCAAAAAATATATATCTTTTTGGACAACGAAAATTTTGGAAATTAGTAAGTAGAAGAAAAATTTGATTGAGGAAAAAATTGTACAAGAAATTAATTTAAAGTATTTTAAAGAAATTTTAATACAGTAGAACAGTACTTCAAACAATATTAATAATTGGTACCGGTATTCAAAGTATTATAAAACAAAACAGAAAAAGGTTTTAAATTCTACTACTAGAGCTCAATATTTTAGTTTTTTAAACAAGTAGAAATAAAGAAAAAAAAAACCCATAATATTAAGATCATGATGGTACGAGTATTTACGAAGTACAAGAATGATAATATTATATTAACTCTGGAATGATAAAGTTATATTTAAACATCAAAAATGCGGTGAAATAATAATGTAATGAAGAATTAAATTAAACTTTTTTTTAAATATATTAACACAAAATTTAAATGCAACGTAGCAAAAAAAAAAAATAGAAAATTTAAAGTTGAATAATATTACAACTGGCATTTAAAATTCCAAGTTGAGCGTAGAATTCTTTTTTTTTATCAATGCTTAAAATAAATCGCGATGCAGCCGAAAGGTACTCATCCTATTCAAAAATAAAATAAAAATAAACAAAGCAGAAATTAAAAAAAAAAAATTAAAGCAAAATTGATCGTTTGTAAATGTTTGCATTTGTATGTAACAACTTTTTAAAATGGTACTGATACTAATATTGGAAATGTTATTAAACTTTAACATCTACTTTTACTACTTAAATGATTTAATTTAGTGGGTGTGGTAGAAATTATGGTGATTGTTGAAGTTTTAATCTCGAATTTGTCCGTGTGTGCATTCGTAATTAGGTACCATGCAGTGTTATTTACAATGAAAATGAAGATCTTCGTTATAACCCGTTTTGCAAATCGAATTACTGTATCTAACAGAGAAAATCCTCATTGAAGAGTAATATAATATTATCGTCAAAGCCGAGACACGTAATTTTATCGTATTAAGAAATTTTCTTACACTTAATTTTGTATTTACCTTAGATTTAGCTGCAGTGAAAAACTTCTTTTCCTTTTGTGCGCTGGTGAACTTAAGATATCTAATCGGAAACATTGCCTCCTCTCTAAAATTAAACACGAGAAAAAATTGTCAAATAAAGTTTATATAATTACATGTAGGCCTAATAATTAATATTTTCGATAAAAAATTACATTTTGGCCGCCACTGCCGCTCGAAATGGCAATTTTTTCCAGTTTTCATCCGTTTGACTAGTAGTGCATGCAAAACTCAAATCTACTTGAAAGTGTGTTTTAATTTATAATGACATTAAAAATATAAATATTTTATTACCGTCGGAGCTTTCTTTCTTTATTAACGAATCAGTTTTAACTATAACACAATTGATAAAACAAATATAAGTTAAAAGAAAGTGCACACGAAAAGCGTGTTACACGCAGTTATCCATAGTAGTACAATGACATATTGTAATAATATTAAAAAAAGCTAACTCACTCTTTTTTTGAAATTTCACAATCAATGTGGCTGCAGATCTGAAATACTCTTTCTAAAATTAAATGTTAATAATTTACAAAAAAATAAATAATGTTGGAAAAAAATGACAGTAGTAACTGTTGGCTCTCGAATTATTGTACCTGCGTTTTTGCCTTATTAAAAAAATTATTTTCAAACGCCACACTCTTCTTATGATTATATTTTCCTGCTTTATGCATGACTTTGTCTCTGCAAATACAAAGTTAAAAAAATTAATTCGAATTTGTAATCTGGCGGTAAAAAATCATAAGTTGAATCTCCCACAATGAAATCTGAAATCAAGGAAATGAAATGACGTCGTTTCACTTGTCTTATCAACATTATTATACAATTAAGTTTCGAGTGTCTGTATAAACTTAATCAGCTTTTGAACTGCTAAGGTTAATTACGTTCTCAGACAATTAATGTGACTTACAAGCGTGCGATTATTTTCTTCCGTCTTATCGGTGCTAACTCAGATACCGGGGCATCTTCGCATTTGCTATCGGCCATTTCTGCACTGCACGTCCACAGCTGTGCTACTCCACGTGTGAATGTTTATCCGTATAGCTACCCTACAGTAGTAGCCGGGTAAAGAGCCACGCCCACAAGAGTACGCTCGGGAGGGTTGCCAATAGGAATCCACCAATTGAAATTGGCTTTGGAATCCGCCGAATACGTCACTGTTTTAGTTGGCTCCACCCGAACACCTTCTACCTATCGATCAGTTCTACAGTTGCATTAGGGTGGCAAATTTAAAACGTCAATTGATTATTATTATTATTAATAATTAAAATAATAAATTCAGTGTTTCAATAAATTACAAAATATTTTGCACCAAAAACGCATTATTTTACTCTTAATTATTAAAAAATATTTTGAGTTAATGAAATTGATTGTAAAATTTTATTAACTTGATTATTTTTCTTTATAAAAATAATATGTTTGAATAGTTTCACTTAACAATATTCATTCGAATTTAAAAATTATCAAAATAAATGTCATTACAAAAAAAGTTTTAATTTAAACTATTGTCCAGGATTTTTAGTTTTTAAAATAATCAAAAAAAATATTGAAATACGGTACTATTAAATATTAAAACTATCGTCATAGTAAATTTTTATAATAATTATAAAATATGATTAAATTATCAGATTTAAACATCAAAATTTGCGAATACAAAAAAAGCATTAAAATGATGTAAAAAAAATATGTATAATCAAAGTGTTAAATCATTTTTCAAGGATATTAAAATCAATACAACAGTTATTTGAAAATTCGTTTTAAAAACAACAATAGAAAAGAAAAAAAAATGTTTAAAAATCCTAGTTCAATGAAAATATTTTTTAAAAAAAATATATCAATAGTTCACTGAGTTCTTTCACGAATATGTAAAAGAAGTTTGGCTACAAAACCGAGATATTCCTCCTAAAAAAAATAATAAAAATTAATTAAAAACATAATAATTAATCAGCGTTTTTTTTAACTGTTTAACATAATTATTACAGTACTTTTGAAGTTCTATTACTGCTTATTATTTTACTATTTGATATTCAATTTTACAGATGACTTAACTCAATTTATGTAACTCGATTAAGGTAATTGAATCAGTTTCTATTAAGCACTTTCCATTTCGTGTTTAATGAGTGCATAATGTAATTCAGACTACGGTACTGCTTTTAAGAATAACTTTTAAAGAGTTTATTAAATTTAATTTAAAATTGTGAATTTCCTACTTAAATTATTGTTTTTTATACTGTAAATCATGTTGTGGTTAATTTTTTTTTTTAGCTTAGTTACTATTGATTGAAATGATTTTTTTTTTTTTTGGAATTTAAATAGCGAATTTGGCAGTGTGTGCAAACGCCATTACTATGCAACGTTTATAAAATTCAAAATAAAATGCACGATGGAATAATCAAGACTTATTTGACAGAAAAACGCATCGCCAGTGACCGAAATAATCGCGTTATTGCAACGAGGTAAGTTGATTTTCCTTCAAAATTCAATTTACCTTAGTTTTAGCTTTACTAAAAACGTGGTTTTCCATTTCTGCGCTGGTTTTGCTAAATTGCCTTCCCAAAACCATGAACAGGCGAATTTCATCCTCTCTAAAAATAACGCACAAAAGATTTAGTGCTGGAGAGTGTGATGTCAGCGTCGAGTCATTCCTCGACGACAAACAAAATTCGAAAAATAAAGTTCAAAAGTTTGTTTGGTTTTTTTTTTGTTGTTGTTAAAATATAAAAAAAAATAATTATTATAAGAATAATTTGTATAAATGAATTTACATTCTGCCGGTGATCTTCTCTCGAAATTCGGGAGTTTTCCAGCTATCGTCTTCTTGGATGGAGTCAGCCATTTCTAATCTAATCTCCCGGTGAAAAGTTCGCTGGGGATTTTGACTTGCGACATCAATCGCGCTCTCGAAAGAGTGAATTGGAAAAAATAGAAAAAAGGCTGCTTTATGAGATGAAAATAGAATCGGCGGCTTGATTTCCACTTTTCGTCAGTCGTTGAGTATAAAATTAGGATTTCAACTAAGTTTCAAACTCTCGCTTTTTTTCCTCTCTCTCTCATTTTTTTTAACGAGGTTTGAAGCGTTGGTGGGCTTGAACCACTCCAGGTGGAAATCCACGACGTCCCGATAAGGAAACGTCGCAAACCAATTAACGCCTTAGAAATAAATGCAATTGTTTTTGTTTAAAAAAAATAGATAATTTTTCGTTTTAAAAAAAATAGATAATTTTTCGTTTTAAAAAAAACGTAGTTTACATACCAGTAAATAAAAGCTATTTAAGAATATCAGAAAGCGTAAAAATATTTTCTATTAGATTTATAAATACCGGTATATAATTTAAAAAAATTAGACTACAATTACACTTTTTAAAACAAATTTCCAAATCAAGGCTCATTTAAATTAAATTGTTAAAAGCTACCATAGCTAAAGAAATGCAAATGTTTTTCTGGATAAGAGTGCTTGAAATAATGTAATTCAAGTTACTAATTTTTTTTAGCAAAACCCTAATCGGTTCTAGAAGTTAAAATCATTTATAAATTCCTTTCTGCTACACAAAATTTTTCGAATTAACGTTTCTAAAAATTAAATACGTGTAGTTATATTCACAAACACTAAAAACGTAAATGAGAATTCCATTTGGCAAAAGTTACCAATAATTTATGGTATTCTGAATTAATTTGCTAACCAAAAAACTTCTGGTACGGTATTCTCAAAGATGTTTTTTAAAACTTAAAAAATAAAATTTTAATTACATGTACGTTATCTGTGTAAATACAAAAAAAGATCAAATCTCAAAATAATCTACAAAAAATCAAATTAAAAAAATACGTGCTGTATTTTCGATTCTCAATAATTCATTCTTTGAATCACGATATAAATTAAAATAATAATAATCTTTTTTTTTTTCTCTCCTTAAAAATTAAATTGATAGTTGCTAGGGTCGTATTGATACGGTTCTCTCAACGCGCACAAATACGATTCGAAATTGCAGTTATTATTACTACTATTCACACTGTTCATGTCCATATTCCCGCAATCGTTCGGATCCAAATTCAAAAGATTTTCCTCTCGGGGAATGTACGAATCCGGATGTTTCATCATCATATTATTATCGTCGCTCATCTGCAAACCTCCGTTCTGTATACAATAACTCGGATGCTGCATCTCCATCGTATCCAAAACCGACATGGGACAAATGAGCGAATTGGAAGTCGTATCCACCTGAATCGGATGATTATTATCCAACGCCATCATACTCTGCTCCAACGCTCGCTGACAAATCGGCATCACGTCGTCGGGAATCTGCATCATCTCCGAATTCAGATACGAAATCTCGTCCACCACTTGTTGACACGATTCCACGTTCGTTCCGTTCAAATACGATTCCACCACCGATTGTTGTTGACAGTCGTTTAACAGCATCAAATCGTTCGAGCTCGAACAAGGAACAGAATTCCGCGCGACCGGAATTTCTCTCGCCACGTTCATACCGTTCGTTATAATATTCATTCCCATGCTATTATTTATTAGCATGTTGTTGTTGTTATTATTATTATTACCTGCGTGCAAATTACTCAACTGCATGTTGCTACTCAGATTCAAATTGTTGTCATTCACCTGTAAATTAGTATTATTGATATTTTCATCGGTATTGTCATTGTTGACATTTTCGTTCATGTTTCCTTGCTCGTTGTTATCGTGAACGATATCTACGTGTCTTCTCAGATGAGATTTGCGTTTGTATTTTTGTCCGCAATGACAAACGAAAGGTCTGTCGTCTTTATGGATCCTTTCGTGCCTCTGCAAAGCGCTCAAAACTTTAAAAGATTTATTACACTTACCGCAGGTGAAATCTTTCTTATCGGAATGCACGTACACGTGATGATCCTTGAGATTGGCGTGCGCGTGAAAGGCTTTGCCGCAAATTTCGCACACGTAGCGTTTCTCGTCGTGAATTTCCGAATGTCGGTTCATATTCGTTTTCGAACGGGTCTTGTAGCTGCACGAGCGGCAGTGCAAAACTTGGTCTTCTTGTTCGCTGTGCACGTACTGCATGTGCCGATTAAGACTCTGCGCGTGAGCGAATTGATTCCCACAAATAGCGCACAAGTGAGAACTAGCTTTTACCGCCGTCTCGCCTATTTTATTATGACTGCTGGTCTTCATATGTTTAGCTAACGACGAAGCCGAACGGAAAAATTTCTTACACACTTCGCAACTTACCGGATTTTCCGCGTTTTCGTGCGTTTCTCGATGCTTTTTTAAGGTGGCCGGTCGGTAAAACTTCTTCCCGCAAGTGGTGCACTCGTGATTCTTCACCGGAGGCTTCGAAATGTCGTGAGCGTCTCGCATATGTTTCTCTAAAAGCTTTTTAGTAGAAAAATTAATACGACAAACCTGACAATTATGTTTATTATGCCCTGCCATGTGTTGATC
>JAQGAY010001455.1:0-14222 GCA_034698085.1 Polydesmus angustus | reverse complement strand
AACTTATATCATGGTGTCAGCAGATGACGCACTTCATATGTATCGAACCACATGTGTCTTATTTGCACGTGTTGCGAATCAGAGTTTAATTTGTGAGATGAAAATCGATTTTTATTTTTTCCTCGTTTTTCCATTTAATAAATCTTAAAAACTGTGCATAAATGAAAAAGATGTACAGGGTGCGCGAAGGTTAATCGTTCGTCTTTTATAATGCTAAGTTAAAGTAACGAGAAAAGATTTCCGTAGAAAATAATGTAATTATTATTGTACTATAAAGTCACGTTTTCTCCCCTATATTTGCATTTTTCGTTTTTGTAAACTTTTTAATTTGCGATTGTAATGCATATGAGGGAGGATGACACTCGGTACACTTAAGAGCAGCAATACGACGCACGCGCTAAAGATCTTTAATGATAAAAGACGTGTTAATTACCATCTTCTCTCTCTCTCTCCCTTTATCAGTGCCGGATTAAAACTTCCTCGGGGCTCTACACAAAGATAATTTTTTGGGCTTTTTGTAATAAAAACGAAGCTTGTGAAATATGACTACGTGTACTTCCGGTAGTAAAAAGTAATTTTGACGCTAGCCCTTTCATCGCCAAACAAAATGTTTGTGTAAACGTAAATAATTTTGACGCTTTATCTTTTGCGGAACATTTATTTTTCAGAACATTATTTTAAGAAACTTTTTTTTTTAAGGAAAATTAACGAATTTTTAGGAAAACTGTTTTAAGAAATTTAAAAAAGTTTCGAATTCAGCATGACATTGTACTGTATTTATATTAAAACTGTACATGTAGTTCTGTGTCGCCAGATACAATGAAAAATCCAGAAAATCCCTTTCCTTTTTTTACTTTTATCCATAATGTGACCACACTATCGCTTTAGTTTCGACTTAAGTCATCACGTTTGACCACTTAAGTTTTTTGCTATTTTAAGTTTGAATTTTGCTCTAAGTTCAAGTGGTTCACACCAATTTTCTCAAACTTAAACTCCAATTTAAAATTTAAGTTACGTTGGTTCACTTGGGCCTAAATGTTAAAAAAAAGTCTTTAAATTGAATTTTATCTATGTGTGATTATAATATTAAAATTAATAAAAGAATTTAATACAAGTACATGTACTAATTTAGTTGGGTCTGTTTTTTTACGTAGGCCTACACCGTGTACATACACGTTGTCTATAAAAAAAGTACGCCCACGTGAATTACAGTATCAAGTTTTTTTAATACCTGATATATTTTTATGACAAATGAAAAATATTTTTTTTAGATATTTCTTTTAACATTTAATTGTTAAAATTTAAAAATAATCTTTTCCGGCCTCAACACTAGCAACAAAATATCTTTTGGTGAACATTAATTTTCCAGAACACTATTTTAAGAAACATTTTTATGAAAATTAACGAATTTTGTAAGAAAACTGTTTTAAGAAAGTTAAAAAATTTTGTTTTAGGAATTTAAATTAGGATTTTTTGATAAATTTAGCAAAATGTGTAAGGAAAACTTTCTATTTTTCTTGGCAAAAGCGGGCCTTCTAAAAATGGGAGGCCTTATACACTTGTCTTATTTGCCTAAGTCATGTTCTGCCGATGCTCTTAATATATTAGAGTATTATGTTATCTTTCCATTCGTTAGATCCATGCTTCTACCTATATATTATACTTTTTTTTTTGGCATCGAAAATAAACATTTTGAAATGGGTGGCGATGTTAATTAGGCGGATGAATATAAATGAGAATGAAAGCCACGCCCTATATCGCTTTATTTTAATGGATGGCATAACGTTTTTTAAATTGTTTTTCAATTAGACGAAAGTTATCGCGTAAAATGTGTGTGTGTTTTTTTTTTTCTCTTATTAAGCGAATTTAAAACGATATGTTGTATGAAATTGGAGAATTTCATTTTATTTTCTATAATTGAAACGTACTCTTTGTATTTTTGTCTCCGAGTTTTTATTTATTTATTTTCAATTTGAAGAGATATAAAATAACGCAATTGCTCTTGCCAGCAGAGAGCTTTTGGGTAATTATTTACCCAGTCCCAAAGGGAACATTAATACTCCACTCTCAATTCAGTACAAGTGACACTATACTGTATATAATGTACATTCTAAAAAAAACCACTTTTCTCGACTTCTCAAATAGCATTAGCAGAAAAGACGAAATAATAATAATAAAAAGGAAGGTCGTGTTTGTCCTTTTCTTTTGACATCACTTAACTCGTTAAAAATGTCTAATTAGGCTTTTAATCTGATTTATTTTTTTTTTTTATAAAACGGAAGAGTATTCGTGACATAAACCGAAACCTCGTTTTGCATCATTCTCAAAAAATGTGATGCAAAGCGAAATTATACAAAGCGATCCCCCATAGGAACGCATGTAAATGCCAAACATATTACGGTTATTGTAGCCTACCAGTATTTTCAACTAGTAAATTTTCTGTTTAAATACAAAATTTAGATATTATGGTTCGAAAAAATAAATAATATAGTTAGATACTGTGTGGGTTTTGCTTACCAAAGTTTATAAAAGTCTTTTAGAAACAATAAGGCTCAAATATGGCTTGAACAGTTGGGCTCATTTTAAATTAACTCCAAGATTTAAAGATTTCATTGGCATTTTCTTAACTCCTAAATTATTGTGTGAATACACCTAATACTGTTTTTACACGGGAGATACGTTCCAAAAAATACATACTTTATTTTCAAATTATCATTAATACATAAATAAAGGTATGAAAAATTTGAAAAATTCCCAAAATAAGCAAAAAATATTTTTGAAATTGTTTAAAAATTCATGTTATTTCAAAATTTCTCATGTAAAAAGAGGAAGAAATTTTATTTTGAAACCGTGTTATTTCAAATTCGTGAAAAAAAAATCCGTGTAAAAACAGTACCGGGTGTAATTTGGTCAGACGCATTTTTATCGATGTAGGCCTATTCATCATCACTAGAAAAATGAGTTTCGCTTAAAAATTCTTTAAAAAAATAAAAGTAATGAGAGCATCTTGAAAATGAAATTAATTTAAAATAAACAAGATGTACAAAATGAGTCAAATTGTTGAAGCTGATTTTGATTTGTTGCCACCGACTATAGTCAATACATTGCCCATGAGATTTAAAACTTTTTCGCGCACTTTAAAAATGATCTTCGAAATTTAATCCCGGCTGACCAAAAATTAGATGAGATGAGTTGGTGGTGGTGGTAGGTCATCTTTATTACCATTCAAAGGCCAAACGTTTCTAATTAAAAATTATAACCTATGCAGATAGGGTTTGAAAATAATGTATAAGGGAAAATACCAGGATCGGGTGGCAAAATTCGATGCACAAACGAAAGTACGAGAGTTTGATGATGATGCCAAGCTAGGTTTGGCGATAATTGAGCAATGATGCGCAAAAGCTAAACGATGCAAAGTGAAGGTTGATGTAAAGCGAGGTCTTGGTGTACCTATTATTTTCCGAACGATTTTTCTAAAAAAGTATCTGTTTTTAATTGAACGACGAAACACGCGTTGTAATCGACTCGGCAACATTCTATTTCCAGTTTCCTGAATATTTTATCAGTTAAGTTTTTAATTAATGGAATTAGTTTTGTTAATTTCGTCTCAGGAATTGTACGTAATTTGATTAGGGATGTTTTTTTTGTTTTGTTTTATAAATAAAAATGTCATTAGTATCAAATAGCAAGATTGAGCAGCTGTTTCTCGCAACGAAAACCGACCTCCATTTCTGATTGTCTTCTCCTGTGACATTATTTAACGCTTACACACACACAAACACACACACACACGTTCAGATTTATTCTATTATTTTATCATTTAAAAAGGGGCTTATATTACTAAACAAAATACCGATACATTACCATAGGCTGGTGTCCTTAAGCGCTATTAACAAAATTTCACGCTCTTTTAAATCGACCTGTGGCAAAACTGAAATACATAAATTTTTTATTTTATTTATTTATTTATTTTTTTTTTTTGTTGTGGGGAAAATTTTAATTAACGAGAAAGCGGAACAAACTTTGAATCGTTAATTAGAAATGGCGCAGTAATTGGAATTAGAAAATTGCGCTAGCGAAATGCCAGTCAGCGAATCAGTGAATTGAAAAATTATACGATTGATTAATTATTTTTAAAGGGCGTCGCATAAAGTAGAAATTATTAAATGAGGGAAAAACTGATGTTAGTTTAAGAACTGCGGAAATAATATAATCATATTTAAAGCCAGCATTTTTTTTTTTTTTTTTTTTAATTTTTTTTCTAAGGAAAAATATTATACGAAAACTCTGAGCTCGTGTATTTTAATCGCATACGTTTTTTTTTTTTAATGTTGTAGCATTATCTTTTATTAACTGTATAGAGTAATCATCAAATTTGAGTTTTATTAGTCTCAACAGTTATAAAAGTTTAATCTGAAGAAGGAAGAAATTTGAAAGCAATTTTCAAGATGACTTTCGAAAAATCATTCTTTTTTTTTCTTCTTCTCTCTTTTTATAATTTGTATAAAAAATGCATATTACGCGCAACGATAAACATTGTCTTTATTTATTATTAGAATGTACATGAAGTCTTATGTAAGTTTAGTGCAGTAAATTTTTAAATTTTGTATAATTTAACCATTTAGTAATGGCGCTATTGAAAATCTTATGTTATTTTTGCATAAAGTTTACATTTATTCGCTTTTATAAACAACATTTAGTTTTTTTGGCGCCTTTAGACATAAAGTCAAGTGTGATTAACGAAATAAATATCAAAGTGAGACTTTTATCGTATAGTACTGTACACGGTGTCCGTAAAAAAACAGATCCAACTAAATTAATATTAAATTTTTTTAATAATTATTTACGTTATATATTTTAATGGCCCATTGATCCTTCTTGGGCTTAAAATACATGTAATGTACTGATAGTTTGAAGATGGAAAACAAAAACCTGTTTGTGAAATTATTATGTGGAATTAATGCAGTGATTTTTTCAAGGGAATTGTTTTTTGTGTAGTCTGATAATGAAAGATAAAAGTATTTTCTTGTTAACTATGATTTATTTTGTATCTTTTAAAACCATTTTTATTAAGTTTTCTTTATTCACGAATATCGAGTAGAGAAAATTAATGTTACGAGTGATGTGACATTCTCTTTTATGGTGTTTTTTTTTTTTTTTTTGTTTTGTTTTAATATTTTTTAAATTCATGGAACATAAATCTTTTGTTATTTAAATGAAACGATCGTTTGATATAACCGGCACTTGTTTTTATTTTACATTAATGTACACGCCAACAATATTAATCTTTAAACTGGAGTTCTTCGTTCCTGGAATTCTTTATAAACGATGTACTGTACATGTACAGTAATAAAAAAAAACTCAGTAAAATAAAGCAATTTCAAAGTTGTTTTTTTTACAATCTCGCATTATACCGATATTATTTTCCTATTTTTGTTTTAACTAAGGAAAAAAAAGTTTTTTGGGATTCATAAAATTTTTCGAGTTCTCCAAAAAATTTTATTTGCGGAATTTCAATGCTATTTTAATTACGAAAAAATTTAACGTAGCGTGCTTGGGGAAAATAAGAATTTTAATAAGCAAAAGAGGGTTGAAAGTTATTTTTATTTTTTTTTCAAAGGAAAACTTTTACTTTTATGTACGCAGGCTACCAATTTTTTTTTATAACGATGGCGAAGAAAAATTTATTACCGTATTACTATTGATAAATATTATCCAGTATACATATTTTTTTTATCGTGGGGGGAAAACGTTTTGAGAAATAAAATGTTATTGAAAATTTATTTAAATTTTATTGATAGGGAAAGGGAGAAAAAAAAATGATAGTCCAGTTTTAAGAATCCATTTGCCTAAATCCGGTTGTTATTATTATTATTAAAAAGCTGAAATTTATATCTTCAATAATAAATTGATAGTAAATCCCCACTCCTCTCGAATCAGTGTCAAATGAAACTACTACTACGAAATCTTTTAATAACAGTTTATGTTGTATTTTGTTTTATCGAGAATTTCCGTAGGCAAATATGTAGGCTGTTTTTTTTTTTTTTGTATTTGCCTCAGGTGGAAATCTGCTATTTATCTTCTAATCACTAAATGTGTGCCGTTGTAATGTTTCCTAAAGGGAATTAGTCTTCTATCATATCTTCTTTTTTTTTTTTTGAATCGAAAACCACGCCCACGTTTTATTAATATTTTTCCTTACTCTATACTGTAGGCCTACATATTTTTTCTCCCTTACGTAAGAACTCGGAGAAACTTTTTTTTTACAGTATTATTATTTATTTGAGTCATGAAGCTCTGCTCGTTTAGTTGATCATAAATCATGGGATTCTGCCAACAATTTAGACTTAAGGCTAAACTCCGAAAGGGAGAAAAAAAACCCCGTGTGGGATAAGATTTAAGGATGGGGTGCGAGACATCATAATGTATGGAATGACAGGGATGTTAATGTCAGTCCTAATTTTTTTCTCTTTCCTTTTACAATATAAATAAAGGTGTTTATAAATATACTGTATAGGTATATAATTATTTTAAAAAAAAGAGATGAATTAACTGAGTGAGGGTAACTTTGTTTTGACAGTTTAATTTTGTCGGGAAATTGCTGGGACCGAAAGGAAACTCTCTAAAAAGGCTTCAGGAAGAGACATTAACCAAGATGGCCATCTTAGGACGAGGATCCATGAGGGATAAAGCTAAAGTAATAAAAAGAAAAAAAGAAAATATAAGATTTTATGTTTGCGGAAAAAAACATCTTGTCTGATAATAAAAGTTAATTTTTACGATTAGGAGGAGGAGTTGAGAGCGTTAAACGACTCGAAATTTGCTCATTTGAACGAAGACCTTCACGTGGAAGTGAGCACTTTCGCTCCACCCGCCGAGGCCTACGCTCGCATTTCGCACGCACTTTCCGAAATCAAGAGATTTTTAGTACCTGTAAGTATTTATCGATTGTCTAACCAACTTTTTTTTAGATTTCGTTTGATTTTTGGTAATTGGCTGTTATCTTGACTCATTTGAAACATTGTTTGCCCTTTTTTACTAACATTTTTGAGTTCCTGTAATAAGTGTTTCGGTGATCCTTTTAAGAATGAATATACATTTAGGTTGTCGTATATTGAAAAAAAAAAAAAAAAACTTTATCTAGTTTCTGCAAATGATGGCGTTAAACAAACTTCGTAGAACCAAATTTACTGATACCGTTAGATGGCAGTCGGGCTATTGTGAGCTCGCTGTCGTTTCTTCTGCTTCTAATTTTTGCATTACCGTACTTTAATTATTCTACTGAATCTTTATTGTATATTACTGGTAGTTTAAATTATTTGTCATTGAATCAATTTGTGATCAAATTGTATATAGATGGATGAAACATAATCAAAAAATCAAACCAAAGGTTTGGTAGGCTATAATGGCTATTTTAAATTAAATTTGGTTTGTTTAACTTGAGTTTGGTTGGGTTAATTATTATTTAATATGCAAAAAAGTTTCAATGTCGAATTTTTTCTATTTTTTATGTATTAACTACCATACAGTATTTTATTTTTCATGTTGCGTACAGAATTTGATTCTGCATTCGATTGGTTTTAAAATGAACCAGAACGCGAAGAAAAATGACAGATAAACGTACAACTTCAATTCAAAAATGGACTAACTAATAATGACAATTTTTTTTTAAAGCAAATTATTGAGAATCACCAAGATGATTTAGAACAGAGTTTATAAGTTTGAAGTGTTTTTAATCAACTGGAAAAAAATGAAAATGATGAAATTTCTAACTTTGAAAGCAAGCTCCTCAATTTTATTCTGATGTGAAAAACAAATTTTCAAAATGGGTCGGAATAACAGACAAGCAAGGTTATAACTTTTTCTACTTTTTTGGGTTTTGACTTTTCAGGATTACAATGACGACATACGCCAAGATCAACTGCGCGAGTGGGCTTACATCACGGGTGGTCCCACTACGGCGAAAAGCAATTCGACAGGAGCGAGACGAGCGGGTGGTCCGGGTCTTCCTCCTCCTCCGCCACCTCCGACATCGCTTTTGGCAGCCGCCGCCGCCGCTGCAGCCGCACGTAGCACACGAGCTCTTCTGGCTACTCCACCCGGAAGATTAACAAGTAGTCGGGGAATGGGTGGACCCGCTAGAGCCATCGTCAGAATGCCAAGAGGAGTACCTACCTCATTTCGATCTCCAGCTGAGTCCAGGGTTCGAACCGAAGACGGATTCGTCAGTGGAAAAGTTATTATCGATAACAGTTTTATATACACATATTTTCTTATTGTTAGAATTCATTGCATTTTTTTTTTATTTCATCAAACAGGTTTTCGATGAAGATTTCAGCTACGGAGACACCTACGATGGAAGGTATGCAATTTGCTTTTTTCTTTAAAAGTAATTACCAACCTACAGTTTGTTGGAATTGATTTTTTGGTACTGGGGTTTTAGTTATTGCAAATGACATACGCAGATCTATTTAGCATGCGAGCAACCAAGAAGAAATACGTATTTGATTTATAAGAAATTGTTTTTGGCAATGACGCAAAATTTTGAAATTGGTTCTGATCCAGCGTTTCTCTAAACTTCAATCTCCAACTGAAAAAACAAAAATATTACATTCAAGTCATTGATTTAAAAGGGGGGAAAATTGATATATACCTACTGGTTTTTTTACACAACTTATATACAGAACTTTAAAAAAAAGGACTTACTTTGAATTAAAAGATTAGAAAGTATAATTAAAATCGTTCGGCGTGTAAGCTTTATTGGACTAAGGGTAAAGTATTGATTGGATAAACTAACGGTTTTTTTTCATATAGACTGCTTTTTATCTCTGTCAATAATACGGGGTTTCATTTACCGTTAATCCCAGTAGCATTACGGAAGAAGTGATATATTCTACTACAGATCGTGTACTTTATATTTTTTGAGAAAACAGATTTTTTTATGTACAGTACTGTACCAAGATCATTCTGTACTTTAAAAATACCACTCTTACGCTTGAGTGGGGACCAGTTGATGCGCTCTGTAAATAAAAAAAAATTCACGCTTACGCCGAATGTTTTTTTTCCCTTCCAATTTAAATTCCTATTTATCTTTTCCAAAAAGTCGACATCTAATTAAATTTATAGCAATTATATTAAGGTTGATCGCATTTTATATTGAAAGCTTTTTTTAAACAAAAAAAAAGTAGAAGAAATGCATTAATTGAAATTTTGCGCAATTTTATGCTTCTTGACTTGGGATAAATTAGCATTTAAAGGTTTTTACATTTCAATTAATTTAATTAATATTTTTAGATATCATTCATTTTACAGATTATGAGGAGAAATGAGTAAACCGCATTGGTTTTTTTTTTTCCTTTTCATTTTCATTTTAGCGATGTTTATTACGAATTTTCTTCGGGTGGTCCAGGTGGAATTGAAACATTTCCCGAAGAATTCAATTTAGATCTCTCAGGTAAGTAAACATCCATTTGCTTCGAACCAAATTTCGTATGAATGAATAAATAAATAAATAGCTTGATTGTGTGTATATAGGTGGAGAAGAATGGCGCATGGGCAGTGAAAACAGTCGACTAAAAGCTCCATCAGCCTCGAGGAGTGCGAATCGAGGCAACTTTCGAGATCGCCCGTACAATCTTACAAAATCTACAACAGCAGTGGGAAACAGATTCTAAAAATATACCAAGAGTTGTTTATCGTTCTAAAGAACAAAAGAAAGAAAGAAAAAAAACGTTAAACAAAAAAAAAAAAAGTAATGGAAAAAGTAAAAAAAGAATAAAACAGGGGAAGTTTTAAGTTGCGAAGGAACAACAGGATACAAAGATTCGTGAGGAGCCTCCACACTTTTCTCAAACAAGGTATTTTTAAGTTCTGCTTCATATGATTTTTAAGACAAAACACACAGAAACACTCACAAAACCTTTTTTCTTTTCCTATCTTTCGTATCTTTTGTTTTTTACTTTTTTTCAATCATTTTCTTGCACTCTTCACTCAACTTTTTATGAAGTCACACATAGAAATTAAAACTACGGTAGAAACTTTTTTGAAGGCGTCTTTTTGTCTCTCGAACACTAAATCGACGCGTTTGTGTATAAAAATAAAAAGAACAGAGTCACAATTCTTCGAAGAATATAATCTTGTATAAATATATATTATATATATACATATATATAATCTTATACGGTGTGAGGCCCTATTTTGGTATGTAGGATTATACTGAATAAGGTTGAGAAAACGGAATTCAAGCTCAAAAATACGGAAAAGCAAAAACAAAAACATTTTCAAAGAAAGGAGAAAAAAAAAAAAAAAAAGACAGGAAAGTCTCTTTGTAATCTCGCTCAAATAAATGTTGTGTGTTGTACTTTGATGTAAAAGCGTTTGGTAGATATAGTTAGGTGAAATGCAGGGAAGAGTAAAAGAGATTTTCCGTTTCACTGTTTTGATAATAAAAACGGAAATCCGATCAGATTACTTTTCGCTATTTTATTTTTTTTAGGTGTTTTTACATCTTAAAAAAAAAAAAGATGAAACCGAATAAGATTCTTTTGTGAGGATTTTTCAATTGCCCTCATCTAACGACATTCCAATAATATTATTGAAAATATAAACATCTCTTTTTCTCTCCCGATTTCCCCTAATAATAAACTCCCACTTCGATCTCTCCTATTAACTTTATTTAGCTTTTTATTTCGAGTTTTACGCTTTTGTAAATTCCCCTTAATCCAGTAGAAGGTATAAAAGGAGGGGAAAGAATATCTTTCATCTTTCGGGGTGCTTTTAATATCGTTATTTTTCCACGTAATATTTTAGTGTTGTTTTTTTTTTTCCTTCTTTTTTTTTATCTTTTCTTGAAAGATAGAAAAATTAGTTTTTAAGCCATTAGAACAAACAAGTTTGAGATTATTTTTTTTTTTCATTTTTGCCCTTACAATTTTTTTTTAATACTGATCTGTGATAATAATCTTAAGAAACAGCAGCACGTTGCGTTTTACAGTCCCTAAAACACTTCGCAAATGAGGAAGAGCAAACGGTGTTGTCGAAATCTCGTTGTCATGGTATCAACAATCAATAATCATTTTTTTTGTTGTCTTTTCTTATATAAAAGCAGCAGCTATCTATTTTTCTCCTTCATTTTATTTTATATTTTGTGGTTTATTGGTAGAATATATAGAGGTATTTTAAAAAAATATTTTTATCTGTATAACTTCCCATTTTAAAAATTGGTTTTTTTAGATTAAACTCGAAATATCCGATCGAAAGAAGTTTAATTCCGGGTTTAAGTAACACACGAAAGTATCTTTATAATTTTTGGCCAAGATTATACTTACATTATTGAAGAAGAAAAAAATATATATATTATACTGTACAAGTAGTGAAGTAGTGTTCATCCAACTTTTAAGGTTAAATTTTTTACACACAGCGAAAA
Organism: Polydesmus angustus; assembly: GCA_034698085.1. Classification (NCBI taxonomy): domain Eukaryota; kingdom Metazoa; phylum Arthropoda; class Diplopoda; order Polydesmida; family Polydesmidae; genus Polydesmus; species Polydesmus angustus. Next base: position 2,797 of record JAQGAY010001455.1, on the reverse strand, counting down.
ACATTGGTAATCGTTTTTAAATAGTGTACATAAGGGGGAACAAGGGTCACTTTATATTATTTTGACCGTGTTTACACACTTAATATTTTCTTTAAAAAAATACACTTCAGTTTACTTGTTTTTTAAAACAAAATGTCTCGGAATTTTAAAGTTTTTTTTATTACATAAATATTTTTTTTACCATAGAAAAAAAATTACCTTTTCTAATTATTAAGGTCAACAATATGAAGTTTAAATATTATTTATTTTCGATAAAACTATGGTTTCGGTTTGTATTATCGGTTGTTTCTTCTTCATTTTTTGTATTCTTTCATGATTGTGTAAATATACAGAAATTGACATAAAAGATATTATCCTTACGTTATTAAAACATTATTATCCACACGAGCATTCTTGACTTTCATCCCTTCTACGAATGTTAAGATATTGAACGCAAACTTATCACAGATCAGCCTGCCTCATTTATTTGATTGGAACGCTTGTAATCACTTTTTCAGCTACAATGACAATCGGGCATTATTATTTTTTCTTAATTAATATTAAACCAAATGTCGGCGATTTTACATTTTCATCCTTTTTTTTTTAATCTTCCCGTTTCTTGTTTTTAATTTTTCTCTCGTTCAACTCCATATCATAATTATTATCTTTTTCTCATTGTGTTTATAACTTTCATTCATGTGCTAAACAATTTATTAATATTTGCGAATCAATTAATTTTAGAATATTTAAATTATGCATTCGTTTTTTTGCGTATATCCTTAACCGAAAAACTTAAAAAACCAAAAAAAAAAACCTTCCCCAAAAAAAGACATACCGGAACAATAATTCGTTGTGAAAAATTAAATCATTTAGTTCTTGTTTTCTGTACTATTATCTAAATAAAAATTGTGTTACCACTAACTCGCATCTAAAACATAAATCCGTTAATTAAAACTTTATAATTAATGAAATTTTGCTTCTGCTTAACGAAAAAACTAAACTTTTTATTTAAAAAAAAAAACAGTTAAACTAATTTTTGATTTATATTTGATCGAGTAATTTTTTATTTTTTTTATTATTATTTCGCACGGTTTAACTTATTTTTTGAACTTGAAAGCCCAATTAAGCCGAAGTCTCATTCATCATTTTAGAAACAAAATAATTGAGAAAGGTAAAATTTATTTCATCTATTTTGAAAACTTTTTTTTTCCTATTTTTTTTTAATAAAAAAATGCATTGTTTTATGCTAATTATAAATTCTTTTCGTTTTCTATAATAATAATAATAAAATAACAAAAAGTGAAACAAAATTCTCGGTTTTTGAAACCTTGCTATAGCGGCGAATTTTTTTTTTACCATTAAAATAAAAAAACAAATTTTAATTAAATAAAAAGAGTATTTAAATCACAAAAATAATAAAAAAATCTCCTTTAATAAAGTAAGATTGAAACTCATTTTAACGAGGTTTCAACTCTTCCCTTTCGTAAAAAATCTATAAAAACAGCTCTCAATACTTTTCTATTAAAAATGAAACTTTTGAGTTAAATAGAATTTAAAACTAAAAATATATACTGTATATAAAAAAATGTGGTAGAATATCGAATTTATACTTAGCACAAAATTTGATTTTCTAAAAAAAACCAAAAAATGTCTCGAAATGCACAACCTTCTCTGCACATATTAAAAAATGTCAATAATTTTGCCGATAAAAAAAGAGAAAAATTTTTAGCAAAAACGTAATTAAATATGAATGCCATTTTAGACGATGGCTGTGCATTTATTTATTTATTTTAATTAGAAACATATTGAAATTGATCTTTCCTTTTTTTTAATTTTGTTGTTTTCCTTGATTTAATTTCAGATTTATTTAACGATCGATGAAATCTTCGTTATGTTCAAAAAAGAAGAGTAAGTGCTGCGAAATTGAAAAGACAAAATTTTTAATTTCCATTAATGAATTTTGTAAAAGGTACGTGTTTATGCTTTTTTTTATATTTTTTTGGCTTCTTTATGCATTCGAAAACGAATGTACTTTTGAATTTGCATGAAAGAAACAATTTTTTTTTTTCAATAAAAAAAAAACAACGTTATCTTAAAGATTATCATTACAAACGCTCGGTAATTTTATGCAAATTGATCAAAAAAATATAATTACAACATTATTATATTATAGCAATAAATTAATTAATAAATAATTTATATATTATGTATATAATATTTATAATAAATACGAAACAACGAATAATTGGTAGAATCACGTATCTTGAGAATATTTTGGTTTACAAACGCATCCACTTTCCACCATAACGTAATCTTGACCAGTCAGCGTAACGGGACCCAACGGAACCACCAAAAATAAATAGGGAACGTATGTTTGAGTACAACGACCGTGAACCACGTCGCATTCGCTCGATCTGAATCCGAAAAAAAAGAAATTATTTTTATTTTAACAAGCTGCAAAATGAAATTGAATATTGAAATTCGATTGCCATAATTTTGGTTTTGAATTTTGTATTTTGCTACAGGTTAAACTATAATGCTACAGGCATTTTTGTACGTGATATGCATCCTGAATACAGATTGAGTAGTAAAAATGAAACGAGGCCCAGGGGTAATAGCATGGACTTTTTTTTTAGTAAAACAGTTCATATAAAAACGTGTCCTATCTTCAACGAATGCGGGCATACAGCCACTTGAATATTTCGCATAGAAAGCTATACAAACTGTATCAACTGAGAGTTTCAGGACAATTGATAACACTAGTTAAAATAGCCCTTGGACAATTACCCCATGTGGAATAAAACACGTTTATGCTCTC